>SKCR01016018.1:0-20665 GCA_019454045.1 Zanthoxylum bungeanum
ACAACGCAATTTGTAATTGACATTGGGAAGCGCGCTATTAGTTGTATATCCTTAAATAAAGTTCCTGGTCAAGATTTGCTAACACGGGTCGGTTAGTAAAATCTGTTGAGATCAGTACATGTCGTATATCGTGACTTGGTCCGATGGTTTATCCCAGTGAACCATGAGTCTCGGAGACTCGTATAGACATGTAGGTGTTTATTTGATAAGACACTGAACGACTCACTGAAGGTTTCCTAATAGATGGTACACCAACGTCAATAGGAACCTTCTCGAGTTGAGCGAGCATAGTGGTCCTTCGACTTGAGATACCACAGTAGGATATATGAGTTATCCTCCACACTTTGATGGCAGTCACGTCAACGATCTATTCATGATCAGACCTCCGCCTGTTCGTTGGGTGTGGACTGATGCTCATGATATCCAGTGCGTATCAAGATAGGATCCGTCAGTCCTGTGTACAGGGCATAGGCATCCTCACGTGTTTACGATCTAGTAAATCCATGGCCGTGGTATAACTTCGGAAATCAGTTTCGAGTGTTATTTAGAGATCGTAAATTGAAAGTCGACTGTATTATACCGAACGGATTTGACGTTCTGATCTATATCCCAGGTATAATACGGATGGCCTGTGACGGGGGGATTATACGTATGATATGACCTCGACTTGTATAGTTTAGCGAGATTATCCGTGGTCGTCATAATTTACGAGTGGGTGGATTATGGACACGAAATTAGGATTCGTGACGGATAAACCTAAACTTAGAGAGTCCCACAATATGAAGTGTACTCGTTGAGCACTTGGGCAACTCGATATGAATAATACAGATTATTCATAATACTTCACCGGATTAAATGAGTTAATTCGGATCGTTTAATCGTTAAACGACAACACATGCAATTAAGGGATTTTGTCCTCTAATAATTATTGTGTATTTGTATTTGATACATAATACGATTAGATACACATTAATTATTCGTCAAATGAGATTTTGACACATGTCATAAAATATATGTATTTGTTATTTAATGTAAATAAAATACATATATTTGTGTAAATTAATTGTTTAATTATTTAATAGTTAAATAATTAAATAATTAATTTTTCCAACTTTATCCATTTTTTATAATGTTATAACAAATGGTGAATTTTTATTGGAACACATGACATGGCTTTTAATTTCACTTTATTATGTCTTAATTTGATTGGATAAAGTAAAGTGAAATTGTTTTAATTTGATTAAAAAATAAAAAGGCAAAATATGCCCCACTTTTTCATATATGTTCGGCCATATGGGTTTGTTAGGTGGTGGTTGCTTTTCTTCTTCTTCCAACCTCTCTCATGGCCGATTATATCAAGAAAAAAGAGACCCAAATTTTGTTTGATGAAACAATTAAGAAAAATCAAGAATCAAGCTTTAGGAAATTGGAAGATTAAGGTAATATTCAATATCCCTAAGCTTGAAAGTTTATTTATTGTTCTTGGTTGAGTTAGATGAGATCTAGGGTTTCTTATTTTTTTAGAATTTGGGGCTTTTGTATTTTGTGGTTGGAAATGGAAGATATGAGCATGTGTGAAGTTGAAATTGGATAAAATTAGTGTAATTTTTATCCAATTTTGTTCAAATTGTATTGGACAATAAGTTGCCATTCTAGAGTGTAAAATCCACTTATTTTATGCCTAGAATTGTTCTAGAGTGATTCATATATGTGGTGACTTGATTTGGTGTTGAGATTAATTGATTTAGTCTTGTAAAAATTGGATTTAAAGCATGTAAATGGACTATTTTACTGCCCAGATCAGATCTGGAATATCTGACGTTTTGTTGATGAAATTAATGTCTTATGAATGTTATGGATGTATTTTGGGAGTTGGCAAAATTGCCGGAAAGTGTTTCCAACTTGAAATAAGCGAAAACGGCCAAAAACGGTGTTACCGGGTGGATTTTGAGCCAACCGGGTGACGGCTGTGAAAACAGTGATTCTGTCACTGTTTGGGCAGCCCGTGAACTGCCCCGACACTATTGGAGCTGACCTGGGCAGTTTCCATAATTGTCGGGTAGTCGGTTCGGTCAAAAACGCGTTTTAGGCAATTTTGCGGAAAAACAGTTTTCGTAAAAGTTTCGCGAGTTTTCAACTTGTTTATGTTAATATTTGATATTAAATAAATAGGTTTAGGTGAAATATGAATAAATTATTCATATTAGATATTTATTAATTTATTCGGTATTTTGAAAAATTTTTAAAATACGATATCGCCCGAACCCGTGCTTCCGCCGCGCCCCGACCCCAAAACCCCAACAATGCCATCATGTTAAAAAGCGGTACTGAAATCAACAAAGATGTTGGAGCCAAAACAGCTGCTGAGGAAGTTCCAAAAGAAACAAAGCAACAGATGGAGGAAAAAGAAGCAAAGGAAAAAGAACAGATCATTCCACCTCCACCTTTTCCTCAACGTCTTCAGAAGAACAAATTGGACAAGCAGTTTTCTCGGTTCTTAGAGATCTTCAAAAAGCTGCATATCAACATTCCATTTGCAGAAGCATTGGAACAAATGCCCACCTATGCCAAATTCATGAAAGATATTCTTTCACGAAAACGGAGATTGGGAGATTACGAGACAGTAGCATTAACAGAAGAATGCAGTGCCATCATTCAGAGGAAACTTCCCCCAAAGTTGAAAGATCCTGGCAGTTTCACTGTTCCTTGCATCATAGGAGAACATAACTTTGGTAAGGCTTTGTGTGATTTAGGTGCGAGTGTTAACTTGATGCCTTTCTATATTTTCAGGAAATTACAGATTGGAGAAACAATGCCAACTTCAGTCTCACTACAACTTGCTGATAGAACGCTCGTATTTCCAAGAGGCGTAGTTGAGGATGTGCTGGTCAAGGTTGACAAATTCATTTTCCCAGCAGATTTTATTGTCCTTGATATGGAAGAAGACGCATACGTGCCAATCATCCTTGGGAGACCATTCTTGGCTACAGGTCGAACCATTATTGATGTACAAAAAGGAGAACTAATCATGAGGGTACAGGACCAAGAAGTAACATTCAATGTTTTCAAGGCCATGAATTTCCCAGATGATGAAAAGAAGGAGGAATGTTTCAAACTTGATGTGATACACAGTACCATTCAGAACTATAATGCAATGCAAAGTTCTACTAACAAACTTAAAACATGTCAATTGCCTGTGGGGACTAAAGATAAAGCATCTTTTGCACTGAAAGAGCCAATTCTTGCACTACAAGCAACAAAAGAGAATAAATTCCATCAGCTCAACGAATTGGAGGAATTTCACAATCAGCCTTTTGAGGATGCCAAATTGTACAAAGAAAAGGGCAAGAAAAGACATGATGAGAAGTTAGTGCGCATACAACTGGAACCAGGGCAGAAGGTACTGTTAAACAAATCAAGGGTGAAATTCTTCCCATGGAAGCCAAAATCACGGTGGTCAGGTCCATTTGTGATCACCAAAGTTTTACCAAAAAGAGCCGTTGAGATACATGATCCTGACGCTAACAAAACTTTCAAGGTTAAAAACAAACGTGTCAAGCACTACTGGGGAGAATCATTTGAGCGACAAAAAGAAATTGTCACACTTTCAGATCCAGCTTAACGTTTGAGAAGTCAAGTCTGGATGACGACTTTAAACTTAGCGCTAGCAGGGAGGCAACCCATGCAATTTGTGTATATATTGTGATTTGGTGTGTTCTATTTTTCTGTGTTTAATTTTTGCAGGTTTAGTCATTTCAAGATGGAAGAAGCTCTCGCAAATCTTCACAAGCAATTTCCTTCTCTCCCTCAAAAATCTCTGATGAAAGTTTACAAAGCTCGCTTAGAACGGATGAGATTACTGATGATCAAAGGTATTCCTACTGACATTCGTTGGATTATTGAAGCACGGGTCCGATTGGCAGGTGAGTCTTCTGACTTTTTTATTTCACATCTGTCTGGCTTAGGAAAGAGCACATATGCTAAAAAGAGAAGAGCCAAAAGAATGTGTGTTTGTTATAAATGTGCTAACATATTTTGTAATACTCGTTGTCGTTCTTTAGGAATGGTGTCTGATAACCGCGAAGATAAGATTAACTTCATTAGAGATGGCTTGAGTAAGGAGTCTTTGGATGACATATCTAAAACTCTTGAGACGCATCCCAGTGGATGTGTGTATCATGAAATTCGCATGTTATATGCACAATTCCAAAAGGAAAGACAACTGTTAAGTCTCGGGAATCTGACTCAAAAAGACCCTGTTTGCCAATTTATAAGAAAATTGGATGGGAAGCTTGTCCCTGACGCATAGACGTCAATCAAGCCATTACTTTTCTTGTAAATATTATATCTCTTTGTCTTTTCTTAATAATTGTGATTTGTTTTGTTGTTTTATTTTAATTTTCTCCGACAGGATCCAGACCTTTTTGACTATCACGATATTAATTCGATACTAATCGTCCTCTGGAAGATACTTGTGCTATTTTTACTCACCCTTTTTAGGTACTATAAATTCAGCTCGTCATTGCACTTATGAAGGCATCCAGAGTAGAGAAAGAAATACATAAAAAAAAATGGAAGCCACTTCAAGAAGACGAGTTGAAAACATCTGTGTGTTCTGCGGTAGTAGTGTTGGTACTAAGCCACAATACGTAGAAGCAGCACATAAATTGGGTCGACTCTTAGCTGCAAGGAATATGCACTTAATATATGGCGGAGGCAATCTCGGACTTATAGGGATCGTTTCAAAGGCTGTACATGAAGGAGGCAGTCATGTTTTGGGAATCATCCCAAAACCTTTGGCAGAGGCAAATCTTATTGGATCATCAAACGGAGAGGAACTGATCGTGCCATGTATTTCTGAACTACTGGTAGAAATGATTAACCGTGCTGATGCTTTTATCGCTTTGCCAGGTGGCTTGGGCACATTGGAGGAAATTTTTATAGTTCTATCTTGGGCGAACTTGAACATACACCAGAAACCGCTTGGACTATTTAACGTTGATGGATTTTATGATTTTCTTTGTGTGTTTCTTGATGATACCCGGAGAAATGGGTTCGTGTCAAAACCTTTAAAAGAACTCATCTTTACTGCCAGAACTGCTCTGGATCTAATAGACCAACTCATAGCCTATGAACCACAAGTTGACCATATCCTTTCAAAGATAAATTGGTCCGAGGACGATCGTGGTAAGAGGCGTAGGATTAATCTGGATCTTAACTTTTAATTTCCTGTAGATTTTCAGCTAACCAGGTACGACCTTCTTAACTCTCCTTTTACTGTTTAAGACATTGGGGACAATGTCTCATTTAGGTTTGGGAGCGGGAGGGAATTAGTTGATCAGTACTTGTTTTTAATTTGTGTGTTGTTTTTAATTTTAGGCCAAAATTTTCGAAAAATACAAAAAAAAATTGAAAAATTTTCAAAAATTACAAAAATATTTTGTGTTTTTGTGTTTTTATTTTGACTAAAAATGTGAAATTGGTAAGAGATAGCTGAGTAAGGAGTTTCCACTCCTGAGACGTATCTAAAACCACTTTTGAAACAAGTTAATTTTTGTTTATTTCATTTTGAATTATTTAATTTGTGAATTCTCCATAAAACGGACTAAAATGGATCTTCATATACTCAGTTGACAGGTATTATCAACATATATAGTAACATACAGACATGAGTTAAAATTGAAAAGTTTGTAATGTTCAGTGCTCTAGTTTAATTGGAGGAAGCATCTCAAAAAGCAGTGGAGTAAAAAAAAAAAATTATGAGATCTGAGTTATTAAGTCCGTAGGGGTGTTTTAACACCTAGTGCCCTAAAGCCAACTGGTTTGGGAGTCACTGGCCCAAAGCTCGCTACATGGATCAAAGATGCTACAAAAATATATATATCTGAAATCTGAGTAATAAAGTCTGTAGGGGTGTCTTAACACTTGGTGCCCTAAAGCCAACTGGTTTGGGAGCCACCGACCCAACACTCGTTACATAGATGGAAGATATTGTATATAAATAAAAATAAAAATAAAAATCAAAGAAAAAATCCGAAAAATTATTCTATTGCTACCAAAAGGTGTGAAATCTGATAGAACTTTAGGACAAAAATATTACTCTCTTATCAACTGCACTTATGACTGTTGTGGGCAAAAATGAGTTGATTAATATCTTGTTGGATGTGTATATGAAGAATGGCAAAAATAATCGGAGAATTTACTTATTCTGTAATTTAGAAAGAAACAAAACAACTAGTAACTTGGAATAGAAGTTTCACCTGATTAGTCACTAACATCTTTATTCTGTTTTCGCTTGTCTTTTTGCTTTTGTGTGCATTAGTTTCACTACCTTTTTACTTTTATAAAATGTTTGTGGGTAGCATTGTTGTAACCCCTCACGAGACTACAACTCGTCCACTAGGGACACTTAGGGGTTTAAAGGCTTGTTGCAAACGCTAAATGAAATCGTGATCCCTACGAAAGTGGCTTAGTTAAATTTTATTTTATTATGTTATTTTATTTTGTGTTTTGCTCGAGGACTAGCAAAATGTTAGGTTTGGGGGTGTGATGAGTGGTAAATCTATCACTATTTCCCACTCATTTAACCTTATATTTTGTATAGTTTCTTGAGTATTTTGAATATTTTGATGTGTTTTATGTTATTTTGTAGATAAATAAAGTTTCAGGACATTCTGGAGGTGATTTGGGCCAAAACAGTGAAAATTGGAAGAAAATGGCATTTTGGTAATTTCCCGAGTCGCGACGCCAAGACCTTCCGCGTCGCGACGCCTAGCGTGCGCCGAACAGTGCTAATGTGCGCCGGGTCCACAAATCAGAATCTGAGAAAAGTTTGACTTTGATAACGTGCGCCGTGACACGTGTCACCATCATAGCCGATCTGCTAACATGCGCCGTGCCACGTATCAGCATCCTACGGTGCCGACAGTCATCATCGCCACATGTGCCGACAGTCACTCCACATCATCGCCATGTCATCAGCCACATCACTAGGTTGACCAAGTCAAACTGCCACCTCACCGCCACGTCATCATTACCCAATCAGGAAGTGCCACGTGTCGCAATCCTACGGTGCCGACAGTCTCTTTCCCACGTGTCGCCACGTCACCGCCACATCAGCGCCACGTCAATATCAATCATTGAGTATCTAATCCTTATCTGACATGTGGCGGATAAGAATCTCATCGACCAATCAGACGTCGCCACGTGTCACAATAATTGAAGCCCAACCACCTCGCCACGTGTCACCTTATCAGCTTATCCAGAATCTTCAAACCGGCGAACCAGAGCGTGCCACGTCGACAAAAGCTGGCGTAGCGACGCTGAAGGCCCTGGCGTCGCGACGCGGGAAGCCTACCGAGGCCTATAAATTGAGCTCGAGATTTCAGAATTCATTGTACCACTCTCTCTCTTATATTCTATCTAAGGAGAGAGTTTCTCTCTCTACTTTCTTTTAATTTTTAGTTTTTTAGTTTTTTAGTTTTGTAATTAATTTTAATTACGTTTTGTAATAATAGTAATTTACTTGTTTTTTACTTTTTACAGTTTTTACTATTTACCATGAGGAGGTAACTTCTCCAGCTAGGTGAAAGGTAATTCTTTTACTATTACTATTTAGATTAATCTCCCTTAAAAATAATATATTCACTATTTAAAATATTGACTTAAAAAGGATACCGCCAGATTGGTCGGTTGGTAATTCATTTGAATCTGGTTTAAACCTGACTAATAAAGGATACCGCCAGATTGGTCGGTTGGTAATTTAATTTTGGTTCCGCCTTTATGGCTGGTTGGACTTAATTTGACTTAATCAGGTTACCGCCTATATGGCTGGTTGGAAAAAGAATCACAAGTTTATATATTATTTTATGGGAGATATCTAAATTAGTAGTAGTAAAAGTAATTCCTTTTACCTTAGCATTTTATTTTATTGTAATTCACTTTTCAGTATTTACTTTACCGCATTTTTACTTTATGTCTTTTATTTTCAAGTTTTTACTAGCCCTAGTTATGTGTTGTAACTAAATTAGTTATCTGGGGTTGTGATGACTTTTAATATCACAGTTTTATAATGGGTTAAATTATAGCTTGGGTAATATAAAGATTTATTTATTGAGTCTTAATCTTAATGCTTTTTCATTAACTGGCCATTAATAAAATTGATCTGGTAAATCTAAAATGAACTAGACATAGGGATTTTAGGTTTCAGCCTTAGACTCAATAGCCCACGATCTTCCTTGAGGATAGATAACCCTTTAATAGATTTCCTTACAGGATAGGAATATACCTGTCGGGCGGGGGTAGCCATAATTGGAACTTAAACTTAATAAATCCAGATAATTTGGTTGACATAGACATATGGTTCAATTGGGTTAAACTGGGTATTTGTGTCTGACCATCGACAGAGGCTTACACATAATTTAGTGTTCCAGGTTAATAAATCAATATATTACCCAACTTTAAGATAACCACTTCATCTTTAAAATGATATTGGAAGAAATCACAACCCTAGATAGTTTTTAATATTGAATTTTCTTAAAACCTATTTTCGACAATTTTATTTACTTGCTTTTAAATTTAGAATCGTCACCATTTCAAATCAATCAATCAACCTGTTAGATACTAGTAATCATTTGACCTCATAAAATTAATAGATTAGATATTAAGTCCTCGTGGGATCGATATTTTTATACTACGAACGATACGTGCGCTTGCGTTTACGTGTGTGTTTACGCCGGTCACTTATAACCATGAACGACACTAATACTCTTTTCTCAATCAAAAATTTTATATATGGGACTGTTGCCCAAACTCGACAACATGAAATGAAAACTAAATTAATAACTGTATACTCAAAAAACTTGTTTTATACCTTTATTGATACGTTTTAACCTTATACAACGACCAACACAATATTAGTTACTGATACATGACTTCTCTCTGACTCAAACTGAGCTATCTCTCTATTTGAATTGACCTGGTGAACTCCATACCCTAATGACTGCCATCAGTATCTATCCTCTCGAGCTCGTCCTTTGAGTAACCTGCAAAATAAGAAACTGAGAGTTGGGGGGGTTAGATTGTTTGACCGATCCAAGTGAGTGGACAATTTAAAAGTAAATACTAAAAGTGGTTTTAAAAGTCAATGGTTCTAAAACCATATTCATCTCAAATCATCTTTCCTGAAATATCTTCTATTAATCGAAAACAACTTTCTTTCTGAAAAAATTTTCTGAAGTTTGTTTTTGAAAATCTGGTTCTGAAAACCTATATCTGAAAGATCTTTTCTGAAAACTTATTTCTGAAATATCTGTTTCTGAAGACTGTTTCTGAAAAACCTGACGCATGGGGGCAATACGTATCGCCGTCCCCCCATACGCCTAACTAGAGCCAGGAGTGCAAATCCATGACATTGGGACGTTACGTATCGCTGTCCCCCAAAGCATGCCACTACATGTCTCTGAAACTAGTGGTCTTGGGGCGTTACGTATCGTCGTCCCCCAAGCCACTGAACTAGAACTGGGGGTGCGGATCTATGCTACCCTCTAAGCTCTGAATCTAGGATCCAGGGGCATATGTCATCCCTAGTCATGAACTAGGATCTGGGGGCATTATGTATCGTCGTCCCCCAGTCCTCTACATGTGTACATGTTCTCTCTGTCAATTACATATCTGAATCAAGTTACATACTGAGGTGGATTTTTCCCCATGCCTCGAAAACATAAAAGTCAAGTTCTAAAATCATTCTTTCAAAAAATCATCATGTAATAAAACTTATCTTTTAGAACATGCTCTTTTTTAAAACCGCTGATACAAATATCTGGTTAACGCTTTAAGTGCTTAAAAAATAAGTCTGGTATCAAAATATATAAGTAAAATGAACTTTGAAAAGAAAGGTCCACTCACAGATTTTGAGTTCCGCTAGCCTTACTTCACTTCGTTGAAGAAATTTTTGGTTCCTGAAACGATCTATAATTGAAAATCTTGATTAGAAGATGGACTGGGAAAAAGTTACGGGATTAGGCTAATTTATATATTCAAGTACTCGCTAACACTTCATTGCGTATCATGCGTATGTCATGACATAATGTACATATACGAACTGTTATGAGATCTTTGGGTGGCCTCTAACACGCTAGGGTGAAGCTGGAATGAATAAAAAATTATTTGGGAAAATTATGGTCTTCGCGTCGCAACGCAGGGTCTTGCGTGTCGCGACGCGAACCAATCTAGAAACGAGTTCATCAAAATTTCCAGTTCGCGTCGCGACGCGGGCATTCCAGAATCAAATCTTCACCAATTCCCCAGTACGTGTCGCGACGCGGACCACTTGGGCGTCGCGACGCGAGCTTGATTTCCAGGATTCTAAACATGTTTCCTAAAGTTCATGTTACCCCAAATGCATCCCTAACATTTCTTTATCAAAATTATCACACAAACAATTCCATTAAACTTCAATTTCATATATTCTAAAATAATATATCACCATTAAATAATTCTTTAACCTCATACTTCTTATTTTAGCTCAACACTTAAGATTTCCTAAAAATTTATGCATTTAACCTACAATCAACTTCTTTGCTTACTAACTACTTAAATGCATTCGCTAACATGCCAATAACTCTAGCATGGCATCATACTCTTAAAACTTCACAATCCAAGTTTTGGGTCAAGTTGACCTTATCTTAAACCACTTGATTTTCATCACCCTTCAAGTATTCAATACTTGCTTTTTCTCCTCCTTAACGTGTGTGAAGTGATTACAATTGTTTTTTCTTTGGAGAAATACTCACTATTTCCTCTTTCTTCTATTCTTTCTTCTTTTCTCTTCCTCCTACGTTTCTCTTTTTTCTCTCATATATTGAGGATAGATGAATAGTATCTTTATTTATAATGGGGCTGAAATGGGTAATTTGCAATGTTTTAATTTGAAAAAAAAATAGAATTTTGGAGAAAAATGTAGAATTTTCTAGATAGGTCCGCAGGTACTATTCATCTGAAATTTCAAGTTGCTTTTGTGACATGTTTCTGGTTCGAATTTTGAAAAATATTCAACTAGGAAGTTGTAGGTCTTGATCTTAAATTTCTGACGATATAAAGTTCATAAAAATTAGAGTTTGTATGAGAACGTTAAAGACCGAATATCGTAGGCTGTCCGGAGTGGACATCATACCATATAGTATCTGAATCTCGAAGAATTTTACGATTGTTCCCAAAGTCATTTTATAAGGGTATATATGTCCAAACATAATTATATACATATATGTCGTCGTATAGTGTAACAATAGTTGAGATTCCCGGTCATTACAAATTCTCCCCCTTAAATAGGATTCGTCCTCGAATTCTTTCTAATACTGAGGCTTGATACTACGTCCTCTGGGAATTTCTTGTCTTGACATTCTCTATTCGATTCTTATAGTTGAAGACTTAATCCTTTGAAGTCCTCTTTAGAGCCCTACTATCTCCTATAGAAACGTAGTTCATGTAACCCACACTATCTATACAGAGATGTATCCCTTTACAGAATTTATTATCCATAAAAATTATTCATTTCTTATTCTTCTCCTTGATGACGTCCTAACAAGATGTAAATTCATCTTTTAAGGTCTGAACCCTTGTTCTTCTCGAACTGGTGTCCAAGTGGATTACTTCTTTCTATCTGGCACTCTATGACTGTCCTTTTACTCATTCCATATTTGTCTTCACCAAAGTATATTCTGCTTGTAGAATCCTAAATGATCTTGTTGCATTCATGTTATTATAGGCCTATCCACGGCTGTTCTAGATGAATTGTTTATTTTCATCTCTTATCTCTCTTGCTAGGTTATTACCAACTTTAGATATTGCTTGGGGCTCCTGTGTTTCCTAGCAGTTCACATATCATTATTTTACTTTGTATCACAGTCAATAACCTTTTGCTTTCCTCGATTTTTTAGTTATACTTCAAGTTCCTCATTTTCTTTTTATAGTATAACTTACTTAATAGTCTTATTGAGGGTATCCTTAATTTTTTCTTATCCATCGCTTTCCCATTTTGAAGGGTGATTATGTCTCCTAGTGTTAGGTCTCTTCACGTTCCACTAAAACTTGAAATAAAAATATACAAAGATAATCTTTGTTGCTAATAAAAACGATCGTCCTAATACATTTCCAGTTCTACTCGTTCAATTTGAGTTAGGTATTTATTCTCTTAGTTTGTCTACTTAATTGTCTATTTCCTTATTGATATCCTTTAATACATTCGGGCTTCAACCTCTAGGTTCTGTTGTCTTCATCTTTATATTCATTTCTAATATAAATCTGATTATCCTTCTTTTGCACCACCTTATTCCCTTAACCTTCTTATTCTTAAGGTTTGTTTCTTAAGTTATTCCTATATTCACATCTTTAGTTTCTTTGGGCAGCTCTAGCTTGTTCCTCAATAAATCCATTCTTTGTCATATTCTTTTCTTATTACACAGCATAGGAACTTATTAGTTGTACTTAATACCTTTCTTTTGTTATTGTCTGATAGAATTCCAATCTTATTTCGACATTTATAAAATTTGTTATCCTATAGTACTATTGATCTTAACTTTGTAAAGTTTATTCTTGTATTTGTTTCATCTGTATCTTTTCCATCTATTGAATTCTTTTGCATTGTTTACTAAGACAGTCATATCTCTAAGTATTTTACTTGTTCTTCTATCTTCTTTCTGGTTTATTCTATATTTGGGATTTCTGCAGTCTATGTCTCTGTTTCCTGACCAGAAGGATATCATCTTCTGCATGTCTCTAGCCATGTCTAATGCTATTCTTTTATATTCATGTTTCTAATAAACTAATATTTTACATCTTCATCGTTACAAGTAGACAACTTCTCTTCCAATTCTCTCATTTAGAGCTATTTTCCTTTTTTATTCTGCTCTTATACTATATTGGAAGATTTTATGTTTCGGTCTCCTTCCACTATGTATTTACTTGTTCCTAGGAGCGTCTTACTGAAAACTTCAAGGTCCATTTTTATCGCTGTTGTCTGACGAGGGTTGGGAGGGTAGGGTTTGTCCTAGAGTTTTCTGGTTGCAGTGTTCTCACTAGTTACCCGTGCTGCAGTTGTGCGTGTCACTTATTTATGAGCTTAGGACTCTCTTATCTGCATTTCTGGTGTTAGCTCTCAGACTTAGGTACTCCTGCTAAAAATCACCTTACCTCCTTCAAATTTACTCATAGTTTACTTCTAGCTAATGGTCATACTACTTCTTACTGAGAATCTCTATAAGGCTCATGCTCTCTCAAACTCTTTTCGTACTTCCAATATTATTCCTTTCTAAGTTTTTGCTCTGTTATTTGGCTTTCCTCCTTATCTCGGTTTCTTGAATCTCTTAAGTCATCACATTCTTGGAAACTCTATATCTTAACACATGTTATGGCATTGCTATCAATCATTTGGTTTGGTACTATACTTTTACTAATCTTGTACAAGTTTGGTGCCTAAGATTTGGGAAATTATGTATAAGTCGGGTATCTTACTTCTGCGTTGCTATATGTTGTTTACTTTGATTCCTTACTCTTTTGGGCCTTTACTTCTTGGAGGCTATCCGCTCCACTGTTCAATTATCTTACTATCTCATGATTTGTCCATCATGTCCCACTATCTTCCTTACTTATTCAAATCCTTGTTGAGCGCTAAATTGAGGGGTACACATATACTTCCCACTTCTGGTCGGATGTCTATATACTTACTAGAGTAAGGGTTACTGGAAGGAAGAATTATCGTTCGCTCTTTTGGGACCTGAATCAATTTCTTCATGTCTTAAGGTTCCATAACTTTTTATTATCCATTATGTGGTCTTCATTTACATTGTTGTCTTTATGCTACATTACTTATATCACCATAAGTAATGATTTCTCTTATCACTTTCTATTTCATTCTTACTGTTTCCATATTATTTCTCTTTGCTCTAAACCATGCTACTGAGGCTAATGGTGGTTTATTCTTCTGGTTGCTTTCTAGATTTCAGCTCTCTACTCTAGCTATAAGCCACAACTTTGCTATCTAATCTTCATGTTCTTATTGATGCTCTTTGTTAAATTCTGAGTCTCTCATATCTCATAAGTCTATTCTTTTGAACTTATGTAGACTTCTACTGGTGTTGATCTGATCTATGGATTTCTTCCAATTACTGGGATCTTGCCAACTTTGACTTATGTCAGATTCTCTCTCTTTACCCTTAAAACTTCATTGGTTCCTTTCTGGATAAACCATTTCTCGAGATATGTTGTCCTTGTCTCAAATATAGTATTACGGGTATTGGGTTTTCCTTTCGGTTACCTTTATCTAAGTTGGTAAAGAATGAAAGAGGAATCCACATATCAATAGATATCGGCCTCTTTGTTCTGATATTATGTATCATGATAGGGTCTATTATTCATGCGAGATAAGTATGAGATTAGCCCCGTCGGGGAAGCTTCCTTAACTGGTATAACTGAGGGATGAAAATCTAGATAGTTCAGGGCTTTGTCTATTGATTCTTAAGTTTAAACAACTAAGCATTTCCACTAATGACCTCCATTTATCTGCTTATGGGCCTGAATTTTAAAATCTGGAATTCTCTAAATCCTTTTTTTTTGACATCTCATATTCATTAGAACTACCTTATCTATTTCTGGTTTCTTTCCTCTCTTATACTTCTTACTATTCTTTGCTATTCGGAGTACTTGCTATCTATACGGGATATTCATAGTCTATAGGTTTGGCTTGAAGGAACTTCCTAAGGAATGAAGGATTCTTATAGAAGAGAAGAAACCTTATATAGATTTATTTGGCATTCTTACTGTTACTCAGGCTTATTATATTCATTTTACTACTATAGGTTCTAGCATTCTTTTTATCCTCTATTTCTGTATCTTTCCCACTTATTGTCTCTGGTTACTTGAACATCTATATATATTTTTCCTTACTTTGCTTTATAGCTATTTTCTTTTCTTTTTTTATTCCTACTTTCCTGGGTGGGTATCCTTAGAACTTTACTATTTCCTTCTGCCTCTTTACTTTTCTGTCTCTGGCTATTTAAGCATCTATGCATCTTTTCTTTCTTTCTTATAGATTTCTATTCCTACTCCATTAAGTAATTATTCTTAGTATTTATATTTTCTAGTTTCTTAGCTTAAGTTAATATTGTACTAATAATTCTGAATAATCATGGAATGATTCGTAACTCGAGCAAGAATTAGGGTTACTTATTGGGAAGCAACTCAGGTAGCCTTGGGAATGCTTACTAACCTGTCTATGGAGCTTAAGGACGTACTCAAGGATCGGATACTGGAGAGGTAGTGCCTTATATACTAGTATCCTGGGCATACTACGTATACAATAACCCAGCACTCTACCCACTGCAGTCACTGACTCCCTAGACCATACTCTGATACCATCTTTGTAACATCCCCGATCCGGAAGATGCTACCGATAGAGAATAGGCCGTACTATCCCCCTAAGCCTCTGAATTTCTAACTATGAATGATACTAATACTCTTTTCTCAATCAAAAATCTTATGTATGGGACCATTGCCCAAACTCGACAACATGAAATACAAACTAAATATTAATAACTGTATACTCAATAACACTTGCTTTATACCTTTATTGATATATGTTTTAACCTTATACAACGACCAACACAATATTAGTTACTGATACATAACTTCTCTCTGACTCAAACTAAGCTCTCTCTCTCTCTGACTTGACCTAGTGAACTCCATATCCTAATGACTGCCATCAGTATCCATCCTCCCGAGCTCGTCCTTTGAGTAACCTGTAAAATAATGAAACTGTGAGTGGGGAGGTTAGATCGTTTGAACGATCTAAGTGAGTGGACAATTTAAAAGTAGATACTAAAAGTGCTTTTAGAAGTCCATGGTTCTAAAACCATATTCATCTCAAATCATCTTTCCTGAAATCTCTTCTATTAATTGAAAACAACTTTCTTTCTGGAAAACTTTTCTGAAGTTTGCTTTTGAAAATCTGGTTCTGAAAACCTGTATCTGAAATATCTGTTCTGAAAACTTATTTATGAAATATCTGTTTCTGAAGACTGTTTCTAAAAAACCTGACGCAAGGGGGAATACGTATCGCCGTCCCCTCATACGTCTAACTAGAGCCAGAAGTGCAAATTTATGACATTGGGGCGTTACGTATCGCTGTCCCCCAAAGCATGCCACTATATATCCCTGAAATTAATGGTCTCGGGGCGTTACGTATCGTCGTCCCCCAAGTCACTAAACTAGAACTAGGGGTGTGGATCTATGCTACCCTCCAAGCTCTGAATCTAAGATCTAGGGCATCTGTCATCCCTAGTCTTGAACTAGGATCCGGGGGCGTTACGTATCGCCGTCCCCCCAGTCCTCTACATGTGCACATGTTCTCTCCGTCAATTCCATATCTGAATTAAGTTACATACTGAGGTGGATTTTCCCCATGCCTTGAAAACATAAAACTCAAGTTCTAAAACCATTCTTTCAAAAACTCATCATGCAATAAAACTTATCTTTTAGAACATGCTCCTTTTTAAAACTACTGATACAAATATCAGGCTAACACCCTAAGTGCTTAAAAAATAAGTCTGGTATCAAAACATATAAGTAAAATGAACTTTGAAAAGAAAGGTCCACTCACAGATTTGGAGTTCTGCTAGCCTTACTTCACTTCACTGAAGAAATTTATGGTTCATGCGATGATCTATAATTGAAAATCTTGATTAGAAGATGGACTGGGAAAAAATTACGGGATTAGGCTAATTTATCTATTCAAGTACTCGTTAACACTTCAATGTATATCATTAGTATATCATGACATAATGTACATATACGAACTGTTACGAGATCTTTGGGGTGGCCTCTAACACACTAGGGTGAAGCTGGAATGAATAAAAAATTATTTAGGGAAATTCTGCTCTTCGCGTCGCGACGCAGGTTCTTACGCGTCGCGACACGAACCAATCCAAAAACGAGTTCATCAAAATTTCCAGTTCGCGTTGCGCGTCGCGACGCGGGCATTCCATAATCAAATCTTCACCAATTCTCCAGTATGCGTCGCGATGCGAGCTTGATTTTTAGGATTCTAAACATGATTCCTAAAGTCTATCTTACCCCAAATGCATCCCTAACATTTTTATATCAAAATTATCACACAAATAATTCCATTAAACTTCAATTTCACATATTTTAAATCAATATATCACCATTAAATAATTCTTTAACCTGATACTTCTTGTTTTAGCTCAACACTTAAGATTTCCTAAAAATTTATGCATTCAACCTACAATTAATTTCTTTGCTTACTAACTACTTAAATTCATTCCCTAACATGCCAATAGCTCTAGCATGACATCATACTCTTAAAACTTCACAATCTAAGTTTTGGGTCAAGTTGACCCTACCTTAAACCATTTGATTTCCATCACCCTTCAAGTATTCAATACTTGCTTTTTCTCCTCCTTAACTTGTGTGAAGTGATTACAATTGCTTTTTCTTTGGAGAAATACTCCCTCTTTCTTCTTTCTTCTCTCTTCTCTTCCTTCTTCTTTTCTTTTCCTCTTACGTTTCTCTTATTCCTCTCATATATTGAGGATAGATGAATAGTGTTTTTATTTATAATGGGGCTGAAATGGGTAATTTGTAATGTTTTAATTTGAAAATAAAACAGAATTTTGGAGAAAAATATAGAATTTTCTAGATAGGTCCATAGGTACTATTCATCTGAAATTTCAAGTTGTATTTTTGACATGCTTCTGTTTCGAATTTGGAAAGATATTCAACATAGAAGTTGTAGGTATTGATCTTACTTTTCGAACATATAAAGTTCATAAAAATTGAAGTTTGTATGAGAACATTATGGCCTCAATACCATGGGCTGTGCGGAGTAGAACATCATACCATCTAGTATCTGAATCTCGAAGAATTTTGTGATTGTTCCCAAAGTCATTTTATAAGGGTATATGTATCCAAAAATAATTTATACTATGTGACGCTCGTCCTACAGTGTAACAATAGTTGAGATTCCCGGTCGTTACAAATATTGAACTATCTTCTTGTCGTTGATATGCAATTGTTCAAAGTGGTCACAAGATGTACTAAAATATCAATGAATACAGATAGCAATAGTATGGAGTTTCCTAAATTACAATTTGAATGGACCGATGAGGATTTCGTGGAAACCTCCATAAATACTAAGACTCTCAACCATCTTCTTTGTGCAATCGATATGAAACAAATCAACAAACTTCCAGAATTTATAAATGCATATGAATTATGGAAGTCCTTGGAGATTGTCAATGATGGCACTAGCCAAGTCAATGAATCAAAGATCAACCGGTTAATGGCCTTTACAAGCTACTCAACAAATCTTGTCGAGAGGTTTTCAACAAATAGACCTCCATTCTACTTCGGAACCGATTATAGCTATTGGAAGATGGGGATATTGAACTATCTTCTTGCAGTTGATGTGTAATCGTTCAAAGAGGTCACAAGAGGTACTATAATTTCAATGAAGAAAGATAGCAATGGTGTGGAGTTTCCTAAGATGTAATTTGAATGAACCGATGAGGATTTCGTGGAAGCCTCCATAAATACTAAGGCTCTCAACCATCTTATTTGTGCAATCGATAGGAGTCAAATCAACAAACTTCCAGAATTTGGAAATGCATATGAATTTTGGAAGTCTTTGGAGATTGTCAATGATGGTACTAGCCAAGTCAAGGAATCAAATATCAATCAGTTTATTTGTGACTTGGAAAATTTCAAGATGGAAGCTGGAGAAAATATTGATATGATGATTTTAAGATTCTCCATGATTATAAATCAACTAAGTACATTAGGAAAAAAACATTAGTACTAGTGATCAAATGAAGAAAATCCTTAGGTCTCTTCCTAAGGAATATAAAATTTATACCTCCTCCATCAAAGAGTCAAATGCTATGAACACTTTAAAGTTGGATGATTTGGTGGGAAAATTGATAGAATATGACATGGAGATTGAGAAGGATTTAAGGGAAGAAGAAAGAAGAAAAAAAAGAATAGCCTTGAAGTCATTTGTGACAAAATGAGATAGTGCTATCGTAAGTGATGAAGAAGATGATAGTGATGATGAGTTGGCAAATTTGACAAATAAGTTCAAGAAGTTCCTCAAATCCGAAAAATGTAAAGAAAAATCTCGGATGGATGAGAAGAAAGAAGAAAATTGGCCAAAGAAGCACAAGATAGATAAAGTCATATGCTATGAGTGTGAAAAGCTAGGTCATATCATTACTGATTGCCCAATGAGAAAATTCAAAGGAAAATTCAAGAAGAAAACAATGAAGACAACTTGGAGCGATAGTGACTCTAGCTCATCCGATGAGGAAAGTGATGAGGGGACGAGAAATCTCGCTTTTATGGCCATTGATGATATCCTAGATGAAAGCAATGAACAAAAGTACATGATTCTCTTGAATATGATCAATTGCTTGATACATTTAATGAATTGTATGACTTGCTTAGAAAGAAGCATAAATTGATCAAAAACTGACATTTATTTTTATTACATGATCATGCATCAATTGTTTAAAAGAATGAAATACATGAAAAGAAAATTGCATACCTAAAATATGAGAAGCTAAAACTAGAAAAGAGAATATCTAACATGTCATCTATCTCATCTACAATATGTGATTGCAAATCTATAATGAATGAAAATATTGCATTAAATAAAAAGATTTTGAATTTGCATTCTATAGTAACAAAGTTTACTTTGGGTGATAAAAGTTTTAATATGCTACTTAAATCCCAAAGATGTGCATTTAATAGATAAGAATTGTGATATAAGTCTTACATCAAAAGGAAAGTTTTGAAAATTTATTTTGTAAAGTCATCCACTTCCCATACACATGTCACTTTTGATGAAAATATCAAATGTCATGAATGCAATAGGAGATGACACAAAATGTTTGATTGCATGAATAAACATGTGAAAGTAAACGCATGGGTTCCCCAAGGAACCAAAACTAACTCATGTGGTCCAAAAAAGTTTGGATACCAAAATGTGCTTAAATGAATTTTATAGGGGAAACTTTGGGAAGAAAAGGTTATTAATGAGAAATGCAAAATGATCTTTAAGACTTAACACAAAATGAGAAAAGAGCTTAACAAGAGAAGATCATATTCTACCTCAAAAATGGACAATTTCAACAACGATAAAAGATAAAATCCATGTTTACGGAAATATTGGTACTGTTTCATCCACTCTATATGAGTATGATTATTTCAATTAGTATGAAATTAGACTTAATTGTGGAGCATACTACTGATTAGGCATTTGAGCTTAAATTATATGAACTTTTGCATAAATTGCCTCAGTTGATTTTAATTGTTTAATTATTCATATTATTAATCTCATTTGGTATCAATTAGTATCACATAAGACTTATTGATTTATATGATATATGTGATCCTTTTGAATTAACAATATTGATATGTCTTATCATTGATTATTATTGATTGAAAATGAAATACATGGATATTGGTATTTTGATGATCTATGCATGAGAGAATTGTATAGAAAAAGCTAAGTGTGCATGTTTATAAACCTTATGATTATGTTTTTCTGCACATGTTGTTTTGGTATCTCATATAACTTAATTTTTATTTCTTCATC
>SKCR01016019.1:0-20535 GCA_019454045.1 Zanthoxylum bungeanum
CTATCCAGAGCGAAGCTATTTCCGTACCATCGGTAAACACAACCTCATATTACACTTGCATGAGTATCCAATACCCAAATATATGAGAACTATGTCGTTATGCTCCCATAACACGCACAAGTGCAATACTAGTCTATTCCGCATTATCGATGTCAAATCTCGATAATAATCCGACTAGGGATGTTTTAATGATTAAACCTTCATGGATTGATATTGTCTCATATCTTATCAATCCGGAACTAATCATATGGACTGTTATCATTTATATATCCCGGTAATCTAATTACAAATTATAAAAGAGCAATTTCCTTTGTCACATAGTTAATTTGTACAACAATACAATGTTATGTACAAATAGTGATGCTTTGGGTCATAATTGTCCAACAATAATACATTTGGTTAAATTAACATTAGTTTGGAAAGTTTTATTAACGCCTTGGTCCCACCCCACTTGTATTTTATATAATGTCTTTTATTATAACAAGTGATTTATATTTATTAGCCTTAAAGGTAATAAATCTCTAAGTTCATCACGGAATAATTACTTAGCTAAGGGATAAGCAATACACTCTCTATTTCCTTAGAAAGCCTCTAGATGTTTGCAGTTCTAATCATACATAGAATCATCAAGCGTATGAGTTTTAATATGTTGGAATTATTTTAGGCATTAAATAACTTTGATTAATATTTAATTATGATATTGCATTTTATTTTAATCAAATAAATTTACTATTCACATTTTTTACAGAAGCGTGAACTTTAAATGCAATTTCACAATTCAAATATTAACCAAATCATGCAAAACTTGTGCCTAAAATTAAGTTCAGGGTGTTATATTTCCAACGAGCTTTTACACACCCAATTTCAAGTTCAAATAAGAGAGAACTAATCAAAACAAAAACGACGTACTGATACCAGTGTTGGGAAGCGGCCGCGAGTGCGCAGCGAAAAATGAAGAAAAAAAATTATGATGCCGCTATCCCTTTGCCCAAGACCCATTTGTTTTGATTATTCTACAAGCCTATGCATGTTACTATATATTCTAAGCATAAAAACTCATAAAACATGCAAAGAACATAAACCTAAACATGTTAACTATCATAAGAACTCTAATTAAAATAAAGAAAGAAAATGACTTACTTGAACCGAAGACTCCTCCAGTCCTCCCTCCAATCTACAAGCTTTTCTCGAACTCAGCAAGCTCTTCCACGTTCCAAAAAGCCACCCAAGTGTGTGGCCTCCAAAGGTGCACACACCAAAGCCAAAACTCAACGACAAGACTACGCCTTGAGTGCACGGGTATTTTGCCATTGGTGCTAGCCTAGGCAAATACCTCAAAACTTTTAACTCGAGGTTCCTCTAGTCAATTAGACTTAAGGATCCTCAAAATCAGTGGCTTACTCTTAAACTTTAGAGTTGCTCACTTATATAAACCCAAGATATGAAAGGTTTGGTGTAAAAATTTGTAAAGAATTCTTTGGGTTTATATAGGTGCTCCAAAGACAACAAAATTAATTAAGAATCCGATGTGGGATAAATGCTAATTTAATCTTAGCCATTGGATCTTAATTTAGTGGTTTAATGAGATTATAAACTAATAAGAGTTTGGGCCGAATTGGAATTCAAAATAAATAACAAATAAAAAAAATTTACTATTCACATTACTATTCACGTTTTTATTTATTTATTTATTCCAATTCCCAAAGTGCCCCTATCGTCATTCACCAATCCCTAAGCCACTATGGAACCTCATAAATGATCTGTTTAATTGTTAACACATTGAACCATTTATGAACAATTCCTACAGCAATTATATATGCTGTTAAATTTGTATTGTGCACTGTTAACCATTGATTTTGACTTTGTTATGTGAGACCTTTTGGGTTCCCCTCAAATTGGACATGAAATGAATCGTGATAATTTAATCGAACATAAATTATCCTCCGATCAAATGGTCGTTCGATTTCAATGACCAAGGTTGACATCTAGCAACATGCCAAGGCCCCCAAATGAGAATGAAAGATATATACCCATTCTGTATGCGATTTACATATGATACGGTCCATCGCCTCACTGTATCCCCACCGTTTGACCTAGGATATGGAAAGTGTCTACCCATATAGTCAAAGGTATTATGTTGATAGTGTCATGAATCATGCTAACCCAAGAATCTCACATGATTCTTTTGATGTGGCCACAGTCTCAAGCACTGATCACATATATCAACCCACGAACTGGACTACTACTCTTATAAGAAAATATTATACGAAAGAGTGGTGATTCTCTGTTGTATCTTTACAAACTTCATGTGTTTCAACAAATGACCCAATCATACCCTTATGACCGGATCTTTTGAACCGGGGAAGGAGAATGTCAAAGTTATTTGATCCACACATAAGATTGTAAAGACCTCAAGTCTAAGGACTAGTCATACAATTGATACGTGAAAGTTCTCACAGGCACATGGGATAAACACTCCATGTGAAAACTTTCGGCGGTCAGTTCGATGGACACGAGTAACTCATGCATCTATGTGATACACCAAGCGGACGGATCTCTGCTAGTAGTCTATGAGATCGACTACCTCATTTAACGGCGGATCATATCATCATGCTAGTCTCTCCGTTTTGTGAACGCCCAGATTATTCACAAAACTATGACTAGGAACGTTTAAGAGTAATGATTCTCATAAGGCGTGGAAGCCACATCTTATTACTCCAAGGGCTTTATTACAGTGTTTGTTGATTCATATAATTTATGTAAGACATGTATAATAAAGATTGTCATTTTATTAATTAATGAAAATATTACAAATACATGTACATATAGCCCATCCACAAGTTGGGTATAGGGCATATCTCTAACACCTAATACGTCATTACTCACAGAGATTGTTTCACAACATACAAAGCAATAGATTTTGGATCAGTGAAGATGAGAAATATTAGTTCCTCTAGGATAGTAGGAATGAGTGATATTATGTTGCAGATAAATTTCAGGTGTACATTAACTTTGAAGGATGTTATGCATGTTCCAGAACTCTGACTGAATGTACTCTTAAGGATATCCCTTGACAAACATGACTATGACAGTCACTTCAGAAATGGCACATGAAGAATGACAAATTGTGTCATGGTTGTCGCCCGAGGACATGCTTGTGGCACACTAAACAAGACTCGTGTGAAGATTTATACAGACAGCCTCCGTATAGTAGAAAAAGAGCTTATCAAATTTGTAGAACCAGAGACTCATTCACATGAGTGAGAGAGGGTTGTTTACCCTGACCAAGAAGGAGCTTACCAAGGATGCTGCACTAGGTCCTTGCAACCACTACCTGTTTGGTAAGCAACACATGGTCTCGTTTAAATTCTCCTCTACGAGAAGATCAGAGTTGTTTAGTCTGGTGTACTCTGATATTTGTGGTCCATTGGAGGTTGATTCACTAGGCGGTAATAAGTATTTTCTGACTTTCATTTATGATGCTTCTCGAAAAGTCTGGGTGTATCTCCTGAAGATAAAGGATCGGGTTCTAAATCAGTTCAAGTTGTTCCACGCCATGGTAGAGCGTGAAACATGGAAGAAACTGAAGTGCCTCCGCACAGACGATAGAAACGAGTAAAATTCTAGGGAGTTCGATGCTTACTGCAGGAAACACGATATTTGACATGAGAGAACTGTTTCACGAACCCCACAACATAATATTGTAGCTAAAAGAATGAACTGCACCATTATGGATAATGTCATAAACATAATCAGTATGGCTAAGCTGCCAAAGCCATTCTGGGGAGAACCTGTTCGTACCGCCTGCTATCTGATCAACATATCACCATCTGTATTGTTGAATTCCGAGATTCCGGAGAAAGTATTGTCTGGTAAGAATCTCTCATACTCTCACCTTAGAGTATTCGGCTGTTTAGCCGTTGCACTTGTATCCAATGAGCTCAGGCAAAAGCTCGATGCATGGACTACTCCATGTATATTCCTAGGCTATGGAGATAAAGAATTTGGATATATATTATTGGATCCGAAGGAAAAGATGGTCATCAGAAGGCAAGATATAGAGTTTCTTGAAGACCAAACAATTGAATACATTGAAAAGCACAATGTGTCTTCCAAATCCAGTGCCGACAGAAATCCAGACCCAGCACCAACACAATTGACAAAAGATAATGTGCACAATGATATTTCAGATGTAGAACCATATGAGGCAGATGTGAATGTCGAGAGGGGGAGACACAGCCCGCTCCATCGGAAGCTACAAAAGAGAGTGCTGAGCAGGGGAGCCGTAACTTGCTCCACTAGAAGCTACAAGATCATCCACAGAGTTGGATTATGACAGACCTCCTGAAACCAGTAGACCTCAGACAAGAAGATTTGAGCGAGGCAAGATTCCATCAACCAGATATCCGGGATCCAAATATATTCTGCTTACTAATGAGGGGGTCCAGAGAGTTTCCCACAAGGTATGAAAGCACTGAGGATCAAATGGGTGAAGAAACATGACAGTAGAAGAATACAGTACAGAGACACAATGAAATGTGTTGTGTTGAGATATAGCCAAGATAGTTGTGAGATGAAAATCGTTACGGATGTAGCTGGATGAGGAGAATTGTAGATTCCAGCAGCCATCAATTCAGCTGCCATGCATGTTGGAAAACCACATACTAGTCCAAATTACAATAAATTATAAACCTAACTAGTAAATATAAAATACGGGGATTATTTAAGAGTCTAAATTAAATAATGCTAGTCCCTTTTATTCCAAGTTTAAAATAAATATAAAAAAAAAACTAGGGACTAGGAAAATCAACATAATCTCTTGATATTTGACAAAATTATTCAAAGTCTTCATAATGTTTAAAAATTAAATAAAACCACATGTTATTATGATAAAACAAAGACCCATGATAGTAGGGACGACAATCGGGACATCTCATCCTTACTGAGTCTCATCTTATCCCGCTAAGAGCTTTACTGGGAGAGTATTTTTGAAAGGCATGAGGATTTCGTTTAGTTTTTAAATATTACAAGGGTTTTGTTTTGTTTTGTAAAACATCAATGGTTATGCTCATTTTCTCTTTAGGGGCCTAAATATTATTCTCTTTTTTTTTTGGAGTTTAATATGCATTTTAATGCAATTGTCCACAAGTGAGAGAGAAGGAAAGAGTTTGCTTGAGAAAACTTATATTGAGACAATCCTTATAAGACCATCTAATTAATGATTGACACGTGTTTCAGTTATTTTTCTCTCACTATTTTGATCGGTCATTCTAAAAATAACTGGAACACATGTCATTCATTGATGGGATGGTCCTAAAGGTACGGTCATATTTAAATTTTTCTCAATTTACGAGAAAAACGTATATAGAGGCTGTCTCTATAGGACCATCCAATTAATGACTGACTCGTACTTCAGTTATTTTTCTCTCTCTATTTTGATTGGCCATTTTAAAAATAATTAGAACATGTATCATTCATTAATTGGATTGTCTTATAAGTACAATCCTATATAAGTTTTTCTCAGTTTGCGAGAAAAATTTATATAGGGACAGTCCCCATAGTACCATCCAATTAATGACTAACACATATTTTTGTTATTTTTCTCCTTCTATTTGATTGGTAATTCTCAAAATAACTGGAACACGAGTTATTCATTAATTGGATGGTTCTATAAGTATGGTCCTATATAAGTTTTTCTCGGTTTACGAGAAAAACTTATATAAGGACAATCCCTATAGAACCATCTAATTAATGACTGACACATGTTTCAGTTATTTTTCTCTATCTATTTGATTGTTTATTCTGAAAATAACTTGAACATGTGTCATTCATTAATTGAATGGTCCTATAGGTACGGTCCTATATAAGTTTTTCTCAGTTTGCAAGAAAAATTCTATAGAAACAGTCCTAATAGGACAATCCAATTAATGACTGACACGTGTTTCAATTATTTTTCTCTTTCTATTTTGATCGGTCATTCTCAAAATAACTGGAACATATGTTATTCATTGATTGGATGATCCTATAAGTACGGTCCGATATAAGTTTTTCTCAGTTTGCGAGAAAATTTATATAATGACAGTCCCTATTGGACCATCCAATTAATGACTGACACGTGTTTCAGTTATTTTTCAACACGTGTGATTCATTAATTGAATAGTCTTATAGGTACGGTCGTATATAAGTTTTTCTCAATTTGTGAGAAAATTTTTATAGGGACAATCTGTTTAGGACCATCCAATTAATGATTGACAAGTGTTTCAATTACTGTTCTCTCTCTGTTTTGGTTGGTCATTCTCAAAATAAATGGAACACGTGTTATTCATTAATTGATTGATCCTATAAATACAATCTTATATAAGTTTTTCTCAGTTTGTGAGAACTTATTTTCTCAATTTAGAGAAAAACTTATTTAGGGACAATCCTTATAGGACCATCCAATTAATGACTGACACATATTACAGTTATTTTTTTCTCTCTATTTTAATTTGTCATTTTCAAAATAACTGAAACATGTATTATTCAATAATTGAATGATCCCATATAAATTTTTCTCAATTTGCAATAAAAAGCTTATATAAGAACTGTAACCCACAAGTTAAATTATTTTTATTCCAACAATTCTGTCATTCAAACTATCAAAAGAATAAATTTGATTTTATCCATCGCACCTAAGCATAACTTCTATATCGAGATAATGATGGATGATTAATTAAGAAAAGTTTAAACTTAATCTAAGTCTTATTTCTTAAAAAAAAATATTATGTCTTATTTTTATGAAATATTAGCTGATCTCTATCTTTGAATAAAACATTTATTAAAAACAAAATTAATTATATATATTATTTTCTGCCTTTTATTGTTCTATTATCTTACACTACAAAAAGAAAAGTTATATTCTCAGAGAATGGGACCCATAGTTCAAAAAAAAATTTATATTCTCATCTTTTTTTTTTTGTTAGCTTGTGGGGATCTTGATAAGAATTATAATTCCCAACAACACGTATATTCATAATACAAATAAGAGGTCTATTAAGCCCAACTCAAAAATTTACGCCGACTAGATTTAAAATCTATACCCTCGTATTTATGATAATTTTTTTTTGTTATGAGACCTTGGTGAGAGAACTTGAATGGGTACCTTAGCGGACATCTCTGTCTTTAATTAAGAAAGGCGAATTAATAAGAAACCATATTAGCATTCAAAGTTCTTTTTTTTTTTTCCATTCAATTTTTTCTGTTGCATTGCATGCATATATTTTATTGGCAAATTTGATAGTGGATGCACAAGCAAATAACCAAAGAGACTCGGCCATCTAATAGGATTCAAGCAAAATGGAAGCACATGATGTGGAATCACTTTCATTCAAAGTTGCTTGTGCTTGCACCTTAATGGATGAGTATACTGATTTTATAATAATATTTCCTCTCTCTCTCTTTTTAATAATAAAGGGGCATTGTCCCAACAAAAAAATAATAATTATAATAATAAAACAAAAGCAAATGATACCAAATCCTTACCATACAATTTGCATCAGAAAATGTGAATGATATCATTTTTAATTCTTATCATGCCTTTTCCTGTGATGCATCGATGCAAGCTAGCTGAACATTTTAAATTCTTATCATGCCTTTTCCTGTGAACTTCACTAAGTGCTTATTTTATTTGTACTATCATTAAGTCATATCTAATTAATTATACATGTATTTTTTTAATCTTTAAATTGGCATAAAATGCAACTTATCTAGTAGCATCATATCCTTTATCATATGATACATTAGTTATTAAATAGAAATGCGTAATCCAATATTGTGCTTCTTCAATGTGTGACTGCCAATATATAGCTCATCAAAATTTAGATAACTAGTCGATGTGAGTTTCTCTTTTTTTTTTTTTTTTTTTTTTTTTTTTTTTTTTTTTATGTTATATATATATGTGTTAATTTTTTAAATTATTTTTCCGCTTGCATGTTTGTATTTTTCACTTAATAGTAATTCTAACATCCTCATGCACTCTAACATATTTCTTGAAATACTTTTTAGATAAAATGCCTAACTCATGCATTGCAAATCTGAGGCCGGTTTTAGCAATAAAAAGAAGTAACATATTAGTCAGCAAAGAAGCTAAGATGTATATAAGAAAAATGGGGAAAATTGAAAATAGAGAATTGAAATGAAGAAAATTTGTGATATCATCATATAACTAACTTCCTTTGACACAATGCATCAATAATAAGAAAATGGGGCAAAGCAACATATTTTCAGCAAATATATATATGTTACTTTTATCTACGACAACTAATTAATTGCAGTATAGTGTGCATTTTAGGATTCTTGTTTCATGTGTTGTGTATATATACAAATTCTTTTCATCATGCAACGTATTTGGAAAAAAATTTGTGATATCATCATATAACTAACTTCCTTTGACACAATGCATCAATAATAAGAAAATGGGGCAAAGCAACATATTTTCAGCAAATATATATATGTTACTTTTATCTACGACAACTAATTAATTGCAGTATAGTGTGCATTTTAGGATTCTTGTTTCATGTGTTGTGTATATATACAAATTCTTTTCATCATGCAACGTATTTTGGAGCTTAAAATTGTCAGGATTCTACGCGATGAAAGCGTGGTTCGGGTGAAATCGTAGTTTAATTTTTTTTTTTAAACTTACCAAATAAATTATTCAATATCCTATATGAATAATTCATTTATATTTCACATAAACATATTATTCGATATCAAATAACAATATAAATAATTTAGAAAATATTGTGAAACGTTTATGAAGATGTTTTTCCGTAAGATAGCATAAAACACATTTTCGACCGAACCGACCAACCAATATACACGGGGCTGCCCAGGTCAACCCCAAGAGTACTTGGGCAGTTCATGGTGACACGAGTCTAGTCACTCAAGGAACATTAGATGTCACAACCAGCAACATTAAAAGAGCCTTTGCAAGTGCCAACAGAGCCAATCACATGCCAAAGAGCTAAGAATATCAGAGACGCAATGGCGGGACTTGCACAAAATGTCATGGTTGAGTGTGAGAGAAAACTCCAGGGCATATTAGCGTCACATGAGGGCTTCTATGAAGTGGGTCCGAAGCTATTCAACTTAACCCAAGTCATACCAGATTAACGTACCAATAATTCGGAAGTCAAGTACTTTTTTGACGAATCAAGCTGAATTAAGTCCAACACCAAATATTCGACCAAGACAATAATTATTAGGCTTCAAACACATCATTGGACCTATATACACATAAAGCCACGAATTTTGGGGATGTTTTTTTTTTTGGGAATTATGTGTTATTAAATGAAATCAACATGCATCAAACAAATCAAAAACCAGAACACATAAAATCAAATCTACACTAACAAACCCATATTGAACATAAACAAAAAAAACTTAGAGAAAAACTTGGAAAACGAAGAAGATACTGAAAACTTTAAGTCCAAGTCGAGTTGCCTCTGTCCTTAAGAACTTATTAGCCCTGCCTCGGTGCTGTTGGAGATTCTAAGCATCCCAAGATCAATAAAACAAGCATGAACATATGTGAATACATTCGAGGAAGTCGCGGAATACTCACATCGATAGGTTGAACGACGCGGAGGACAACAAAAATTATTTTTGCTCGGCAGTGAGGGTGTGCAGCTCACTGGTTTCGGCCATTCGAGCTCATTCGTCAAGCTCCAAGCTTCGTCGAACGATTCCCGGCTCATGGGTGGACTTCCCTTTCACCTTCGCATGACTTCGTAGTGTGCTAGCACTCCCGATTTTTCCACAAAATCGCGACTCTTGCTTCCCATTTCATCCTTGGTTCACGACAGTGGACTGCCAAAATAGAGGAGAAATTAGCCCTCTTGGGCGAGAGAGAGAGAGATGAGAGAAGGAGAGAATTGTATGGTTTGATTCCAAATTTGTGTATCTAATACACACATTTGAATTTCAAATTCATTTCATGTGCATTTGGCTTTCAAAAAGTCAAGTAATAATGGCACCAACCACTTCTATCACTCCATCAATACATCAATCAGTGAATAGTGACTTGCGTCAATCACTCAAAGTGAAATACATCCATCACTTTATTGACGAATGATGTGACGCTAGTTGCGACTAGTGATTTGATGCTTGATTTGACTTGCGTGCCGCACTCGAAATCGAAATGCGAATGCGCTCGCAAATAATCCCGGGCTCGGGTTCACTAATTCCAAATTAACGAAATTTTCGTTGCGACATAATTAAATCTAATTTAATTAAATAATCATGCCTAGCATAATTACTATTCACGTCGCTAACGAATTAATTCTAAATTAATTTGTTCGCCCGAATTAAAATCTAATTTTAATTCCGCGTCGAAATCCAATTTCGTTTAATATATCGAATATATTAATTCTTCGATTAATTACAAATTAATCGTTATCTCTCTTTAAATGATATTTTATCCCAGATAAAATATCTCCGCAATTAATCCCAGATTAATTTTATCTCTCTTCTAATTAATCCCAGATTAATTAAGAGTGCGAGTCATACGTCATCGGTGAATCTTTGGGAAGCGACCCATGAGATCCCCGGATATGTTGGTAGTAAATTCGGTCATCAGACTATCCGAACACGTAAGTACCTCGTACTACATTTATACCGAATTACAAGACAAGGTTGGCCTCTAGCAAAGCGCCATGCCTACCCAATTCTCCGGAAATATCCTTACAGGAATAAAGGATCTATATCAGGCGTAGTATACGTAGTATTGCGTATTTATGTCCAGTATCAGATGATCACATGCGAGGCCTGGGGCTGGTACAGTGTCTGCCCCGTACGAAGCATATATCGGATTACGAGCAACTAGTCTCTTTAATATCGAATAATCATGACCAAGTCATATTATCCTTACGGTTGCAACCTTATATAGAGAACCAGTTCTGTATCCCTGCGCGATCATCATCTCCATATGACTGGAGTGACACTTCCATCTTGACATCACACCCAACACACTACGATTCTCAATATACCCAGCATTGGCGTACACAGAACCTGTTAAAGCCTTGGACGACCTCAACCAAAGTATATTGATTGTCGTAAGTATTAGCGGTGCAAGTCTCAGGTTAAGACCAAATACACCTACCCTGATTTCGGATTTCCATAGACACATAGTCATACTACCAATGGAATTCCGAGGGGGTCTTATCCAGAGCGAAGCTGTTTCCCGTAACATCGGTGAAACACAACCTTCTATTACACTTGCATAAGTATCCTATACCCAAATATATGAGAACTATGCCGTTGTGCCCTCACAACGCGTACAAGTGTAATACTAGTCTTTTACGCATTCATCGATGTCCAATCTCGATAATGCTCTGACTAGGGATGTTTAATGATTTATCGTTCGTGGACTGATACTGTCTCATATCATTCTCCGTCCAGGAACAAATCATAGGGACCTCTTATCATTTATATATCTAGGTGATCTAATCACAAATGATAAGAGTGCAATCTCCTTTGTCACATAGTTAATTTGTACAACAACACCATGATCTGTACAAATAGTGACGCTATGGGTCATAATTGTCCAACAGGTGCTCTACGGATTTTGTGGCTAATGTCCACCCAGGATTACTTGGATTCCTCTTGTTCAAGGGGCACTCCTTAACAAGATCTTGAACTAGAACAATTGTGGAATCTCTCTCTTGACTCCAAAACAAAAATGATGTGACTCAATACTTGTAATTTTCTAGACATTGAAGAAAGAACATAAGTCTCCCTTATATAGGCATGGAAGGGTGCCTTTGAGGGCACCCTTTGGTTTGGGGTGTAACCCTACCAAGGGTTATACCCCTTTTTTAAACCCTTTGGAGCCTAAAGGAGTGTTCTTTCAATTTTAGAGGACATGTCCCTACATGTTCGTGCCTTTCTCATAGGGCACTCCTCATGGGACATGACCCTCATACATCCAAACTTTATATTTAGAGAATTAACAATAATTCTCATAATTCTCTAAATATTAATGCAGACATTTGAGAGAGTTTCCGTGAAATAAAGCTGCATCGAAATAGGTAGCTTTCGCCTTGAACCTTTCCTAGTGAATGACAATCGGATTTACTTGGCGAACCAGTGACCCATAGTCTTGAACTATTTTGTCGTTGGTGTAAACCAAGACAATTGCCAACACACAGCTTTACTTCGACCATTTCCTGTTTTACGGTTGTGTTCTTTTCGGACATAAACATTGGTCTTGGATTCATCAAGCACTTTAGGGAAGTCAGCCTGTAAAATCACATGGAAGCGGCCTCACTTCTTACTTGAAATAGATTATCTACTATAAAAAAGGTAATATGCCTTTACCCCCATTAGGACTATTCTCCTAATATAGTGATTATTAAAAGCCTTAGCTTATCATAACCTTGACAGACAACATTATGCGTCATTATCGAAATGTGAAAGAGTATAAAACTCTACAGTGCTTGTTTTGAATTGCATAAAGTTTCAGTTGTCCCTTTTGAACCTAGATCTTGGGATCTCTAGTCAGCTACGTTGGGTTTTCACAGTGTCAATTCTTAATTTATAGGCTTCAAGCCCATTCCCCTCGATGACTTCTCAACTTGCCCTCTAGGTAAACCTTTAGTAAGTGGATTCGCTAGGTTTTCTTTGATTTCAAATAATCGATCAATATTATGCCACTTGAGAGAAGTTGTCGTATGGTATTATGTCTGCGACGTATGTGTCGAGACTTACCATTATACATTGTATTTTGGACACTCCCAATAACCAATTGACTATCACAATGTATACTTATCGCTGGCACCAATTTGGGCCAATTTGGAATATTCTCTAAGAAATTTTGAAGCCATTCCACTTATTCCTCTGTTTTATCTAATGCTATGAACTCAGATTCCATAGTAGACCGGGCAATAGATGTTTTCCTCGAGGATTTCCATGACATGGCTGCACCACTAAGAGTGAAAATAAATCCACTCGTAGATTTAGAATCTATTGTATCAGATATCTAGTTAGCATCATTTTAACCCTCTAGAACAGTAGGATATCTCATTTAATGCAGACCATATTTTGAAGTTTCTCTCAGATACCTCAAAACTCTTACTATGGATGTCCAGTGGTTATGTCTTGGATTGCTCGTATATCTGCTAAGTCTATTTATAACTTGAGCGATATCAGGTCATGTGCAATTTGTGAGATACATCAGACTTCCGATGATTCTCGAATACTCTAGTTGCGATACGCTTGAGCCAGTATTCTTTGATAAATGAAGAGTTAGGTCTACAAGAGTTCTAGCCATATTTAGATCTCCTCTTTTAGATTTCTCAAGAATCTTCTCAACATAGTGAGTCTGAGATAATATATACCCTTCTGATATTCTGGAAATCTTAATTCCTAAGATTACATCAGCTACTCATAAATCCTTCATATCAAATTTGCTGGTCAACACTTTCTTGGTGGACTGAATCATCTCATGATTACTACCAATTATCAGCATATCGTCTACGTAGAGACACACAATGGCATATCCTTTTTGAGTTGATTTGGTGTACACACACTTATCACACTCATTGATTTTGAACCCACTTGACAATATCTCTTTGTCAAAATTTTCATGCCATTGTTTAGGTGCTTGTTTTAATCCGTATAAGGATTTTACAAGTTTGTACACCTTCTGTTATTGTCCAGGAACATTGAAACATTGTGGTTGTTCCATGTAAATCTCTTCATCCAGTTTACCATTTAAGAAAGTCATCTTTACATCCATTTGATGTATTTCAAGACCAAATATAGCTATTATGGTTATGAGCATTCTTATTGACGTGATACGAGTCACTGGTGAATAGGCGTCAAAGTAATCAAGGTCTTTTTTTTTATCTATAACCTTTTATGACAAGTCTGTGTTGGACAATTATGACCCATAGCGTCACTATTTGTACAGATCATGGTGTTGTTGTACAAATTAACTATGTGACAAAGGAGATTGAACTCTTATCATTTGTGATTAGATCACCTAGATATATAAATGATAGGAGGTCCCTATGATTTGTTCCTGGACGGAGAATGATATGAGACAGTATCAGTCCACGAAGGATAAATCATTAAATATCCCTAGTCAGAGTATTATCGAGATTGGACATCGATAAATTTGTAAAAAATAGTATTACACTTGTGCGCGTTGTGAGGGCACAACAGTATATTTCTCATATATTTGGGTATAGGATACTCATGCAAGTGTAATAGGAGGTTTTTTTTTTTACCGATGGTACGGGAAACAGCTTCGCTCTGGATAAGACCCCCTCGGAATTCCATTGGTAGTATGACTATGTTTCTATGGAAGTCCGAAATCAGGGTAGGTGTATTTGGTCTTAACCTGAGACTTGCACCGCTAATACTTGCGACAATCAATACACTTTGGTTGCGGTCGTCCAGGGCTTTAACAGGTTCTGTGTACGCCAATATTGGGTATATTGAGAATCGTAGTGTGTTGGGTGTGATGTTAGGACGGAAGTATCACTCTAGTCATAGTGGAGATGATGGTCACGTAGGATACGGTACTAGTACTCTTAAATGCTGCAGCTATCAGGATATTATGACTAGGTCATGTATATCTGATTATAGAGACTAGTCACCAGACATCCAACATGTGCTTCGTACGGGGCAGACACAATTCCAGCCCCAGGCCTAGCACGTGATCATCCGATACTGGACAGAAATACGCAATACTACGTATACTATGCCTGATAAAGATACTTTATTCTGTAAGGATGTTTATGGAGAATTGGGTAGGCATGGCGCTTTGCTAGAGGCCAACTTTGTCTTGTAAATCGATATAAACATAGTACGAGGTACTTACGTGTTCGGATAGTCCGACGACCGAATTTACTGCCAACATATCCGGGGATCTCATGGGTCGCTTCCCAAAGATTCACCGATGACGTATGACTCGCACTCTAAATTAATCTGGGATTAATTAGAAGAGAGAGAAAATTAATCTAGGATTAATTGCGGAGATATTTTATCTGGGATAAAATATCATTAAAAGAGAGATAACGATTAATTTGGAATTAATCGATTAATTAATATATTTGATATATTAAACGAAATTGGATTTCGACGCGGAATTGAAATTAGATTTTAATTCGGGCGAACGAATTAATTTGAATTAATTCGTTAGTGACGTGAATAGTTAGGTGCTTGATATCGTCTACGTAGAGACACACAATGGCATATCCTTTTTGAGTTGATTTGGTGTACACACACTTATCACACTCATTGATTTTGAACCCACTTGACAATATCTCTTTGTCAATTTTTTCATGCCACTGTTTAGGTGCTTGTTTTAATCCGTATAAGGTTTTACAAGTTTGTACACCTTCTGTTATTGTCCAGGAACATTGAAACATTGTGGTTGTTCCATGTAAATCTCTTTATCCAGTTCACCATTTAAGAAAGTCATCTTTACATCCATTTGATGTATTTCAAGACCAAATATAGCTACTATAGTTATGAGCATTCTTATTGACGTGATACGAGTCACTGGTGAATATGCGTCAAAGTAATCAAGGTCTTTTTTTTTATCTATAACCTTTTATGACAAGTCTGTGATGAACAATTATGACCCATAGTGTCACTATTTGTACAGATCATGGTGTTGTTGTACAAATTAACTATGTGACAAAGGAGATTGCACTCTTATCATTTGTGATTAGATCACCTAGATATATAAATGATAGGAGGTCCCTATGATTTGTTCCTGGACGGAGAATGATATGAGACAGTATCAGTCCACGAAGGATAAATCATTAAATATCCCTAGTCAGAGTATTATCGAGATTGGACATCGATAAATATGTAAAAGAATAGTATTACACTTGTGCGCGTTGTGAGGGCACAACAGTATATTTCTCATATATTTGGGTATAGGATACTCATGCAAGTGTAATAGGAGGTTGTTTTTTACCGATGGTACGGGAAACAGCTTCGCTCTGGATAAGACCCCCTCGGAATTCCATTGGTAGTATGACTATGTTTCTATGGAAGTCCGAAATCAGGGTAGGTGTATTTGGTCTTAACCTGAGACTTGCACCGCTAATACTTGCGACAATCAATACACTTTGGTTGCGGTCGTCCAGGGCTTTAACAGGTTCTGTGTACGCCAATATTGGGTATATTGAGAATCGTAGTGTGTTGGGTGTGATGTCAGGACGGAAGTATCACTCTAGTCATAGTGGAGATGATGGTCACGTAGGATACGGTACTAGTACTCTTAAATGCTGCAGCTATCAGGATATTATGACTAGGTAATGTATATCTGATTATAGAGACTAGTCACCAGACATCCAACATGTGCTTCGTACGGGGCAGACACAATTCCAGCCCCAGGCCTAGCACGTGATCATCCGATACTGGACAGAAATACGCAATACTACGTATACTATGCCTGATAAAGATACTTTATTCCTGTAAGGATGTTTCTGGAGAATTGGGTAGGCATGGCGCTTTGCTAGAGGCCAACTTTGTCTTGTAAATCGGTATAAACATAGTACGAGGTACTTTCGTGTTCGGATAGTCCGACGACCGAATTTACTGCCAACATATCCGGGGATCTCATGGGTCGCTTCCCAAAGATTCACCGATGACGTATGACTCGCACTCTAAATTAATCTGGGATTAATTAGAAGAGAGAGAAAATTAATCTAGGATTAATTGCGGAGATATTTTATCTGGGATAAAATATCATTAAAAGAGAGATAACGATTAATTTGGAATTAATCGAATAATTAATATATTTGATATATTAAACGAAATTGGATTTCGATGCGGAATTGAAATTAGATTTTAATTCGGGCGAACGAATTAATTTAGAATTAATTCGTTAGCGACGTGAATAGTGATTTCGCTAGGCGTAACCATTTAATTACGACGCAACGGAAAATTTGTTAATTTGGAATTAACGAACCCGAGCCCGAGATTATTTGCGAGCGCATTCGCATTTCGAATTCGAGTGCGGCACGCAAGTCAAATCAAGCGTCAAATTATTAGTCGCATCAAGCGTCAAATCACATGTCACTTTGAGTGATGTGACACTTGATTGATTGATGTGATTTATTGATGGTAGTTGTTGGAGTTGTTGGAATGCATTTACCATTTGACTTTTTGAAAGCCAAATAAATGGTAAATCATTTAATTATTTTTTGGAAAATATAAATGGGTATTAGATACACATTTTACTCAACAACACATAATCTTTCCTTCTCTCTTTCTCTCTACTCTTCACGCCCAAGGGACAAAAGCTTACTGGTTTCCTCTCAAAACCGTGAGCAGTGGGAAGCAAAGAGTGGGATTTTGTGGCAAAATCTCAAGTGCTAGCACACTTACGAGACATGCGAAGGTGATAGGGAAATCTACCCATGAGCCGGGAATCATTTCACGAAGCTTGGAGCTTGAGGAAGTTGATCCAAGAAGCCAAACCAGTGAGCAGAAACTACTCACTGTCGTGACAGTTCAAGGAGGAAGAAAATCAGTTTCGTTGCCTCGCGCTCTTAACCGATCGATGTAAGTATTCCGCAACTTCTCGATTGTTATTCACACATGATTTCATGCTTATTATTGATCTTGGGACCTTAATAGAAACCAACAGTCTGGCCTTGTACTTATCTATTGATCCATCTAGATTCATCTTCCGTTTGAATATCCATTTGTAGCCCAGTGGCTTACAACCTGGAGGAAGATCAACCAACTCCCAAGTATGGTTTTGTATGATGGAATCAATCTCACTATTGATAACCTCTTTCCACAAAGGTGCCTCCGACGAAGGCATTGCTTCTTTATATATTTGAGGCTCATTTTATAACAAGTATGTCAGAAAATTGGGACCAAATAACTTAGACGTTCTAGCTCTTATGCTACGTCTAGGTTCAATTGTCTCAATATTTTCATGTTGATCTGACTCATGGTCAACCTGATCACTATCTTTGACAGTATCAATAGTTCTTTTGAGAGACTCTGTTCTTTGTCTTTCCTTACAAGGAACTGTCTCTTCAAAAAATGTCACATTCCTTGACTCAATTATCATATTCGAATTGATGTCAGGAATCTCAGACTTATGTACCAAGAATCGATACGCACTGCTGTTACGAGCATATCCAATGGATATACAATCAACAGTTTTGGGTCATATTCTAACCTTCTTAGGTTTAGGAACCATTACTTTGGCAAGACACCCTCATACTTTCAGATATTTGTAGGAAGGTACGTGACCTTTCCACAATTCATATGGTGTCTTGTCCAATCTTCTGTGAGGTAGCTTGTTCAGAATGTAGATAGCGAAAAGCAAGGCTTCCCCTATAAGTTCTAGGGTAAACTATAGCTTGTCAACATGGCGTTCATCATTTCCTTCAACGTTCGGTTTTTACGCTCAGTAATCCTATTTTGTTGAGGCGAATAAGGAACAGTAGTTTCGTGAATAATTCCATGATTGGAAAAATATTCACCAAACAGTGACACATATTCACCACCTCTATGACTCCTGATTCTTTTGATTTTCTTGCCAAGTTGATTTTCAACTTCGTTTTTATAGTGTATAAAGCTCTCAATAGCTTCATATTTGCTCCTCAACAAATACACATAACAGAATCTTGTGCTATCATCGATAAAAGTGACAAAGTACTTTTTACCGCCTCTTGTTTGCACAATATTCATATCGCACATATCAGTGTGTACAAGTTCCAAGGGTTCAGAACTTCGTTCTATGGAATGAAATGATGTTCTATGTATTTTTTTCTTCAACACATGCCTCACATTTATGTTGGTTATCAATTGCAAATTTAGGTATAAGGTCCATGTTAATTAATTACGCATCGTATCATAATTAACATGTCCTAACCTCCAATGCCATACATTTTGTGACTCAATAATATAAGCGGAAGTTGTAGCTTTATTATTAGCACTGTGTCGATTGACAGTCATTACATTGAACTTGAAAAGGCCCTAAGTAAGGTATCATTTTCCTACATAGACATTATTTTTGGTAAATACAAACTTGTCAGAAACAAATACAAGCTTAAAGCCATTCTTGCTAAGGAGAGAGCCCGAGACCAAGTTCTTCCAAATATCAGGAACATGCAAAACATTCTTCAATGTAAGCTCTTTTCTGGATGTCATCTTCAGAACCAATGTGCCTTGCCCAACCACTCTAGAGGTAGACGAGTTTCTGAAGGGGTTATTTAGGGGTGAATCCGGTACCGCAGCGGAAGCGGTGAAAATCCGATTTTCAGATTTCAAAACTTTTTCTCGGATAAATTAAATAAACATATTATTAACATTCCAATAATCAAATTATGAAAATAATTCAATGAAACATTTTTAGGTGAATTTACCGAAATACCCTTGCTTTGCATTTTTGTCCGTTTTAGTCCGAAATTGATCCAATCAATTTTGAATGATTCTAAATCATTTCTAAGATGAACTTATGATGTTCAAAACATCAAAACACCAAGCAGCAACCAAATCCCCAAATTTCCTACACAAAGCCGAGAGCACCATTTGGTGCCAAAATTGTTCATTTTGCACTTTCATGCTTCAAGACACATCCAAATGATATCCAATCAACATGAAACTTTATATGCATCATATTCACACATAAATACACAACATATATGAAAACCCCCCCAAATTGGAGTTAGTCATAAACCCTAATTTTTCAATTTCCACAAATTGGACAAATTAGGCTAATTACATTAAATCAATTACTTCAATCATCAATCTTTCATCTAATTCAAGTCTCAACACAATGAAACAACTCAAGATCAAATCTAGGTCATTTAAGAGTGGGTCAACAACTCTAGAATAGCAACATGGTTTCATAAACCTTAAAAGAATACATATAACTACACTAGTTACACTCTTTGTTCATCATACATGCTCAACACTTCTAAACAAATTTCCATCATCAAAAACCACAAGAAATAAAGAAAAGAATAACTTAAGAAACTCATGAGAGGTAGCCTAGATCATAAGGAACAAATTCCTCTCTAATAGTAAGTTTAAGAAACTTACAAAATCCAAGCTTTTTTTTTTGTTTTTTTTTCTTTTCTTTCTCTTCACTTTCTTTCTTTGCCTTTCTTCAATGGAATTTTGTTTGTGATAAGTGTATTAGGTTAATGAAATGAAAAATGAAAAAACAATTTATACTTGCCAAAAAAGTGTCTTGGCCGAAATTTGCATACCAAATGCAACAAATTGTAATTTCAATTTCATTTGCATTATTAGTAAATCAACTTGCATAAATATCTTTTATAACCTTTATTAGATATTTATTTTGGTCAACAATTGCAACTAATGTCATTTACTTTAATTATCCTAACATAAGACATTTATATTTTAATTAATTTAATCATTTAACAATTAAATAATTAATTAATTAATCAAATACAAATATATTAAATATATGTATAATATTTACATTAAATATTAAAAACATATATTCATTTAGGAAATAAGTCAAATAACTCATTTTGACTA
>SKCR01016020.1:0-20478 GCA_019454045.1 Zanthoxylum bungeanum
ATGATTGAAAGTGACTTTAATAATTACACACTACACACTTCTGGATGGTTCATCAATTTCGGGCATGAAATCTTCAGAATTCGAAATTATTTTGTCTTTCAAAGTTGTAGATCTTTGCGTCTTCCTTAATCTGGAACTTGAATCAGCTCAATCCGATATCTGAGTAAAACGTTATGCCCAAAATACGACAGATGCGCAAAACTGGAATTTCCAAAACTGCACTTCTTCAAAACGCCCTTTCAAGTCTCCAAAATTAAAATATCAAGTCCAATAATTGCCCTTATTGACCCATATTTCGTCCTAAATGATTTCATTAAGTACCAATATTATTTTATCTGCAAAATAAACTAAAACACATCAAAAGTCATCAAACCCGAGAAACTAAACAAAAATATAAGTAAAAGGGGCGGGGTAAATATTGATATATTTTCCGCTCATCAAGTCTCTGAGTAGATTGTATCACAATGACGCCGGAACTCCGACTACCAAACTTCCTCCTAAAGAACTCTAAAGAGTTAGGAATTTTGGGTTAAGTTGTGTTGAAAGTTTATCAAAGAAACATTCACACCATCAATGAAGAATACAAGGAGATAATAAGTCTTCAATGGTGGAATCAAAGAGAGTTGAAAGCTTTGAGAGATTTTGGCTCAAGGGAAATATGTTTCAACCATTTCAACCAAATGGGAATGGCGGCTACAAGTTATATTTATAGGTATGGTGAAAAGCTATGGTTGTTAGAATATTATGGTTCTATTTTCTGTAATGTTAGGTTCTATTTTTTATGGTCTCGGTATAAATGGTTGTTATGAAATGTTGATCAGTTGGCAACTAATTATGTTATGAAATTTGTTTGATTTCTCGGTGTAAATGAGTAAATGACTGTTATGAAATGTAAATGAGTAAATTACGTTGCTTAATTGCTTGCCGGGTTGTTAAAAAATTTTGTTTGTAATGTAAATGAATGAACTGAAATGTAAATGTTGTTGATCAAATTCAAATTTTTTTCATATTTGTTATGTCTAACTTGGAAGAATATACGGCTATTCGACCAAATTCCCTTATTTTTCTTAACGGCCTCGAAGATGTACGCCTGGATAGTGATGAAGAAAATGATATCATTGATATTGAAGATGGAAAAATAGTTGAAGATAATAACAAAAGAAATGGGGTAGCATTAGAAAATATGGATAATAAGAGACTAACGAATCAAAATATTGGGATCATGTTACGAAGATTACTGTTGATGGGAAATTAAAGGCAAAATGTAATCATTGTGCCAAGTTATTGAGTTGTATGTCTGAAAAATGTACTAGTCACTTACAATAGACAACACGAAGAAATATTTTACAAAAAAACAACCCAAGTTTGAAGATACAATTCAAAAAACTCTTAATGCTATAAAGTAGGAAGATGGAACGATTTCTATTGAGCTTAGATCATTTGATATAAATGTTGTCCGTCAAAAAATTACGTCATTGGTTATAAAGCATGAGCTGCCACTTAAGTTTTTGAGTATGATGCTTTTATAGACTTGATGAGTTATTGCAACTCTTGGTGAAGAAGATGTCCAGAAACACTTTAAAGACTGAGACTTTCAAGTTGTATAAATCAGAAAATTTGAAAATATTGAATTTGTTGAATATTAATGACTGCAGGGTTGCTATTACTACTGACAAGTGGATGCTAGTAACCAAAAGAGAGGGTATATGGTTGTTACAAGACATTTCATTGACAACTCATGGCGTTTACAAAGACGAGTCTTAAAGTAATTTAATTTTGTGTACATATAATATTATGTCTAACTTATTTAATGAATATGCTAACATTTAATTATATACATTATGTACATGTATGTTCATATATGTACCAGCCCCACATACTGTAGAGTGTCTTTCTCAAGTTCAAGTAAAATGTATGATGGATTGCAATGTGGATCGAAAGTTGTCAACGGTTACTTGGATAATTGTTCAACTAATGACGCCATGGCAGAAAGATTGAAGGGAATGCTTTCAACTGCATCTTTGGTATTGAGTGGTAATTTTTTTCATATGTGGTGTGTGGCTCATATTTTGAACCTAATTGTAAGAGATAGTTTGGTCGTGATTGAATGGGGTATTGCAAAGATTAGGGAGAGTGTTGCTTATTGGAGTAGCACAGCGAAAAAATATTGAAACTCTTATGATGTTTGCACGTCAATCATGATTAGACTGAAAAAAGTGGTGCTTGATTGTCCAATTAGATGGAATTCTACATTTGTCATGCTTGATATTGCAGTTAGATACAAAAAAAAAATTCCTAAAGTGCAACAAATTGAGCCCCATTATAAGTGTTTGCCTTCTGATGCGGAATGAGAGATGGCTGAAAAAATGCTAGAATATTTGCGTCATTTTATTTGTTGACGGAAATATTTTCAGGATGAACTACCCTACAACCAATATGTTTTTTCATTGGCTTGTAAAATGAGGATGTCTTTGATGGAGTGATAAATGTCTCATGTTCTTCAAGTTAAACAAATGCCTCTATTATGATTGCCAAGTTTGAGAAATATTGGCAAGAGATTCATGGGTTGTTGGTTATGGCTATTATTCATGACCCAATGTTTAAGATGTTGTTAATTGATTGTTATTTTCCAAAGATTTAGGGTGTGGGTGTTGCTGGGAAAATTATGAGAGCACATGAACTTTCTGAAGAGATAGTTAAATATTATGAAGCTAAGTCTATAGTTAATGGTGAATCTTCTACTTCCGTTTAGACCCGGCCGGCGGTTCGGTTCCGATTCGGAACCGAACTGAACCGGCCCGGTTTTTGGTTCCACACTTAAGTGGAACCGGAACCTTGAACTGAACCGGAACCGACCGGTTCGGTTCCGGTTCCAAACCTTTTTTTTTTAATTTTGAAAATTAATTAAAATAAATGAGATTAATTTTATAAATAAAAAAATTATTACATTGAAGAGCTTGAGCTTAAATTTTTAAAAATTTAAGTTGCCTACGTATCCTCCAAGGGTGAGAGGAATCAAAGCTCACGTAGTTCCATTACAATTTTAAGACATATCCCCTTTGTAAATTACAATTTTACAATTATCAATCATCATTATCAGTTGATCATTCGGCTCCAGTTCCGCTTGCACTTGTTGTTGCACTTGCAGAAGCATTATCGAACAAATCTTCAAAATCATCGGGGGCATCTTCTTGTTGTCTCAGATCAGCTCGAGTCCAATCATCCACACAAGCTGTTGCTTCTAGAGTGCTTGGATGTAATGAAGATCGCCTAGCTTCCAATATATTACCTCCCAAGCTGAAGGCTTGCTCAACCGCAACGGTGGAAATAGGTGCTGCCAATATCTCTTTAGCAATAATTGATAAAACATGATATATATTTTGATGCCGGTTCCACCATTCAAGGATTTTAAAATTTTTACTGCAAAACTTTCATTAGAAAACTCAAAATTTGTAGATAAATAATTATCTAATTCAGGGTTATTAGTTGTCGTATCCCTAACTTTTTTATTTCGTTGCAATAACCAACGATCCCCTGCGCTAAGTCTTGTTTGAATTACCGGTTCGCTACTACTAGATTCACCTAATGTTCCTAAGTTATATCTTACAATATAATCATTAAATAAAACAATTAAATCATTTCTTAATTTCGTCATTATGCTTGTAATATCAATTTCATCTAATATTCCTAAATAACCATAGTAAGCTTGTAAACCACCATTCAAACCTTCTAATTTAAATCTAGGATCAAAAACAGCAGCAATAAGATAAAGTAAAGGAATTTCCCTAAAATAATTCAACAATTTTACCTTCATAGCAGTAATGGCTTCAACAAAACAATATCATTAGGATCGCTACTGTCAACATGCTCATCGAGAGTGCCAACAATATTCAAACTCTCAAGAAGAAATAAATGTGCTGTAGATAATAAACACCGCTAAAAACTAAAGTAGCATCATTAAAAACTCTTAAAATATCTAAAAAAATTCACAAATATCATTGACTAGGATAAAGTGTGATATTTTGAACATGTTGAGAAAAAAAACTACATAATGCATCTTTGTATTGAAATGCTTGACATAAAAGAAAATAAGTTGAATTCCAACGTGTTGGAACATCTCTTGAAAATTTAATCGGTTTAATACCATTTATTTTACAAAACTTGGTCCATTCTCTCCTAACTTGAGAATATGACCAAATACAGTTAAGTGCCGTTTTAATTGGATCAAGGAAAGGTGATAATAATTTTAGACCGTCTTGACACATATGTTAAGGACATGACATGTACAACGAATATGAAAAAATCGACCCCCTAAATTTGGTTCACATAAGGATTTTAAATCACTGATGGATGCAGTATTTGCAGATGCATTATCAAATCCAATTGTTAAAATTTTTTCTACTAAACCATATTCATCAAAAATTACCTTCATCATTCTATAAATATTATGTGCAGTATGTTGGTCATCAAAAACTCTAAATGCAATAAGTCGTTTTTGCATGGTAAATGATGCATCAATCCAATGACAAGTCACACCCATGTATGAGTGTGTTTGCCAATGGTCACTCCAAATATCAGAACATATAGAAATACGACCTTTCATCTCTTTAAATATTTCATTTAAAAATATTTTACCATCTTTATATAATTTGAAAAAATGACGTTTTGTTGTTTTCGAGTCATTCTACATGCAGAAGGGTTTAAAGCATTATGCACGTAATTAGTAAAATGAAGTTTTTCACCAAAGCTTAAAGAAAGATGTTCATACAAGTTAATTTCGCAAATTCTTCTCTATTTTTTGCATCAGAATATTTAAATAAATCTAACTACTCGTACCTCTACTAGATGATGCGTACCTGGCCATTTGAGTTTGCGTCGTATCAATTCCAAGTTCAACCGGATGATGTCTTTCCAGGTGCTTGATCATATTGCCGTATCCACCAGAAAATTTATAGGTAACCCCACAATAGTTGCAAATTGCTCGTTGTGTATTATCTTCTAGGCGTTCCAAATGAAAATGAATTTTGAAAACATCCGAGGAACGAGCCTTAACTTCTCTTCTCCGTGATTCTGCACCGACACTAGGGCCGCTCTCTTGGGTTGGCATATTTGACATTATGTTCTCAGATGAGCTTGCCATTTTTTGTTTGAGAAATTAGGAAGAAAAAAATAAGAAAATTAAACAACTAATGAATTGAGATTGAGAATAAGATTATAAGAGAATTGTATTGAAGTGAGATTGAGAATAAGAGAATTTAGAAAATGAGAGAGTTGAGAATTTGGTGTGTTGAAATAATGAAAAATGAATCCTATTTATAGAGTTTTAGAATTTTTTTGATACAAAAAATGCCCCTAAATATAACCGTTTTATTACCGTTATTAGGGATATATTAGTATTTATATTTAATTTATAATTTTTTTTTCCTTATTTGGGCAGGGAGCAACGGCTCCTTCCCCCCCAATGGCTAGTAGCCGTTGGGGAAGGGTTCCTGTTGGAACCCTACGGTTCCAACGGTTCCACCGGTTCCGACCGGTCGAGTTGGGGTCGAACCCAACCGAACCGGTCGCCAACGTTTCCAGTTCTTGAACCGGAACAGTGGCTGTTCTACTTCCGTTGTTCATCCCATATATTATCACCGCTGATTCATCTTCTTTTTTAGATTTATCTGACTTTGATTCTTTTGCCACTCAAAGCAATCATATGACAAGATCAAAGTCCGATCTTGAGAGAGGTACTTAGAGGATCTTTAATTGCTAGAACTTCATACTTTGATATTTTGAATTGGTGGAAGGCAAATAAATGAAAATATCTTATTTTGACTGAGATAGCTAACGATATATTAGTCATTCCTATTACGACTGTGGCAACAGAGTCTGCTTTTAGTACCGGAGGGAGACATTTGAGTCCATATCTTGCCAATTACATCCTGACACATTGGAAGCAATAATGTGCACTCAAAATTGGATAAGGGCTTCTGAGCAAGTTATAAGGATTATTTCTTAATTAATTATTTTCTTTGATTTAAATTTTTTTTAAAACTTTTTTCTCATTAGGTATATCTCTGAACAATTTATATTTGCTGGAGAGGAACTAATGAGTGAAGTGGAAGAATACTTTGAGCCACATGAGTTGAATTAGTTTGATGCATTAGTTTGTAGCATTTGGATTGTTAGTTTATGGATGAAACATTGAAACTTTTGATGTATTTGTTTGTGGCATTTGGATTGTTAGTTTATGGATGAAACTTTTAATGCCTTGGTTTTTGGCATTTGGATTGTTAGTTTATGAATGAAACATTGAAACTTTTGATGTATTTGTTTGTAGCATTTGGATTGTTAGTTTATGGATGAAATATTGAAACTTTTGATGTATTTGTAAATGGTCTTGCAATATTGCATATACTGTGAAAGTATGATGTATTTGTATAATATAAATTGTATTTGGAATTTTGGATTATAAAAGTCAATATATATATATATATATATATATATATATATATATATATTGATTTTTACAGCAAACATCAATCAACAAATAATTATGTTAAGGGAATCATCGTGGGTTGTATTTACCTCAATCCACACAAAAGTCCTTTATATGTCTATATCTCGCTAATATTAAAAAAAAATAAAATTACGATCATGTCCCTCAACTTTGCTAAAATTATGATTTTACTCTTAAACTTTCTAAATGTCTAATTTTACCCCAAAGCTTTTCTACTATGTCTAAATAGTTCTAACACTCTCAAATATTACTTATTAACTCCTGAAAAATAGAATTTATAGATTTACCCTCATAATCATGCCAAAAGCAATTAAGTCCAAAACTTTCAAAATCTACGTTTACACCCCAAAACGGTAACAATCACGTACCAAGCTCCAACGACCTCCAAATCTAAGAAACGAATGAACCAATGGTCATTATACGTCACAATGATCACACTGATGGTGGTGAGGGCTGAAGCACGGTGGTAATCAACGAACGGTCAAACGACGATAACTACTATTTTTGGCTTGTTTCTCAACAACTGAAGGTCATATTTGGGCAAACGAAGTATCCACACTTCGTATCTCGACAAGGAAACAATTCGGGTTGGGGAGGTGTGACAAGCGGTAAATATATCACTATTTTCCACCCATTTGACTTAATATTTTGTATAATTTCTTGGGTTTTGTGAATATTTTGATGTCTTTGTGTATTTTGTAGATAAATAAGGTGTCAGGATTCACTGGAATCAAATCGGGGCCAAAACAGCGAAAACAGACAAAAGGGCAAAATTGTCATATCTGCATCGCGACGTTGCAACATTTCTACGTCGCGATCACTAACGTACGTCAGACACGTGTCAAAATCAGAGAAATCTTGCTATCATAAGCACGTGCTAACATGTATCGGCCACGTGTCAACACACAATAATCTTGCTATCATGCGCCGGACACGTGTCATCATCTCATGCTGCCGACACTACACATCATTACTGACGTCAGTGTTGCGACATGCATAACTTTACACGTCGTGATGCTGAGCCAATAATTCATCTGCCGATAGTCGCGTGCCATGTGTCATCATCTCAGCAAAGCGCGTGCCACGTATCGAAGATCAACGGCGCATCGTGACGCGCAAAACTTCACGGGTCGCGATGCGTGGACCAAATTTTCCCTATAAATTGAGGCCGAAATCAGAATTCCAATTCATACATTCTTCCGGGAATTTCTTTAAGAATACTAAGCAGATTGTATCTTGTTTGTTTATTTACAGCTTTTTGTATTTAATTTTTATTTTACGCAATAGTTCTTTCTTTATTTTACTTTTTAGTCTTTATTTTACTTTTCAGTATGAGGAGGTAACTCCCCTCTGCTGGGGTGAATGATAAAGTTTTTATTACTAATATTTAGAATAATCTCCCTTAATTATAATACATAAACTATTTTAAAATCTGACTTAATGGGATACTGCCCTTATTGTGGGCTGGACTTAATTAAATTAATTTTAACCTGACTAAACTGGATACCGCCTTTATGGTCGGTTGGAATTAATCATAAATCTGACTTAATCAGGATACCATCTATATGGTGGGTTAGTAATGTCATGCAAATTGCAAATTTAATATATTATAATAAGGGAGATATCTAAATTAGAAGTAATAAAAGCGGATCCTCTAACCCCCATCATTTTCTCTATTGCTTGATTTACCTTTTTAATTTAAAGCTTTACTTTATGTCATTTACTTTATTTATGTCTTTAATATTCCTAGATATGTGTGGTAACTAAACCCCTTATCTAGGGTTGTGATGAATTCCAATATCACAGTTTTACAAGTGGTTATTTTATGTCTTGGGTAATATAAAAGTTTATTTATTGAGCCTTAATTTTAATGCTTCTTGTTAACTGACCATTAATAAGATTGATTTGGTAAACTTAAAATGAACTTGGAAAATGGATTTTAGGTTTCAACCTTAGACTCAATAGCTCACGATCTCACTTAAGGATAGATAACCCTTAATAGATTTCCTTACAGTATAGGAATATACATGTTGGGCGGGGGTAGCCATAATTGGAACTTAATCTTAATGAATTCAGATAACATAGTTAACATAGGAATATGATTAATTGGGGTACACTAGGTGTTTGCATCTGATCATCGGAAGAGGCTTTTGCATAATTTCATGTTCCAGGTTAATAAACCAATATTGATGCACAACATGAGATAACCACTTCATCTTTAAAAGATATTGAAAGATTCACAACCCTAGATAGTTTTATAATATTGAATTTTCCTTTAATTTACTTTCGCACTGTTTTATTTACTTGTTTTCAGACAAAAAATATCATCCAATCAACAATCAGTCTATTAGATACTTGTAAACATTTAACGTCATAAATTAATAGCTAAGATATTAAGTCCTCGTGTGATCGATACATTTTATACTACTTAAGCGATATGTGCGCTTGCGTTACTTAAGCGATTTCACCGATCAAGTTTTTGGCGCCGTTGTCGGGGACTTATTTATTATTCACTATTAATTTTGAGGTTAGATACCTTTACTTGTGCCTAATTTCTTTTTATTTATTATTTTTGTTTTCTTGTGTTTCAGGTTCTCAGACACTACATGAGAAGAATCAGAAGCTTTGAATCTGTCCGTTTGACTCAGAAATGAAAGAACAATCTGACAGTTGAGAAGGAAAATGCGAGATCTCAACCTATTTCGTAACAAGTTAATTTTTTGTTTATTTCATTTTGAATTATTTAATTTGTGAATTCTCCATAATACTGATTAAAATTGGATCTTCATATGCTCAGTTGACATGTATTATCAACATGTATGGTAACATACGGCCATGAGTTGTAAGTGAAAAGTTTGTAATATTCAATGTTATAGTTTAATTGGAGGAAGCATCTAAAAAAGAAATGGAATAATAATAATAATAATAATAATAATAATAATAATAATAATAATAATAATAATAATAATAATAATAATAATAATAATAATTAAACATCTGATATCCGAGTAATTATGTCTGTATGAGTGTTTTAACACCTAGTGCCCTAAAACCAACTGGTTTGAGAGTCACTGGCCCAAAGCTCGCTACATGGATTGAAGATGTTGTAAATAAAAAAAGAGAAAGATATCTGAAATTCGAGTAATTAAGTCTGTAAGGGTGTCTTAACACCTAGTGCCAAAGCCAACTAGCTTGGGAGTCACTGGCCCAAAGATCGCTACATGGATTGAAGATATTGTAAATAAAAAAAAATTTATCCATTGCTAAAAAAGGTGTGAATTCAGATATAACTTTAAGACAAAAATATTACTATCTTTTCAACTAAACTTATGAATACTGTGGGCACAATGAGCTGATTAATACCTTGTTAGTTGTGTATATGGAGAATGGTAAATAATCAGAGAATTTACTTATTTGGTAATTTAGAAAGAAAGAAAAAGCTATTAACTTGGATAAGAAGTTTCACTTGTTTAGTCACTAACTTGTTTGATCTTTTTACTTTTGTGTGCATTTGACATTTATGGGTATCGTCACTGTAAGCCCTCACGAGACTACAACTCGTCCACTAGGGACACATAGGGGTTTAAATGCTTGTTTTATACGCTAAATGCAACTGTGATCTCTGCGAAAGTGGCATAGTTTAATTTTATTTTAAAGTTGTTTATTGTATTTTATTTTGTTTTGCTCGAGGACTAGCAAAATATTAGGTTTGGGGGTATGATAAGCGGTAAATATATCACTACTTCCCGCCTCTTTGACTTACTATTTTGTATAGTTTCTTGAGTTTTGTGAATATTTTAATGTGTTTTTAGTATTTTGTAGATAAATAAGGTTTCAGGATTCACTGGAATCAAATCGGGGAAAAAACAGTGAAAAATGGACTAAAGGGCAAAATTGTCATTTCTGCATCGCGAAGCACAACATTTCTGCATCGCGACCGTTAACGTGCGCCGAAACGTGTCAAAATCAGAGAAAGCTTGCTATCATACGCACGTGCTAACATGCATCGGCCACGTGTCAACATCACAACAATCTTGCTATCATGCGCCGGACACGTATCATCATCCCATACTGCCGACACTACACGTCATTGCTGACGTCAGCGTCACGACACGCACAACTTCACGGGTCACGATTCCGAGCCAATAATTCAACTGATGACTGCCCTTTGCCACGTGTCATCATCTCAGCAAAGTGTGTGCCACATGTCGAAGATCAACAGCTGATTTGCCGCTCTTTTGGGCTGTTGTTTCTGCTATTTTCTTCACTGTTTTCTGCTGTTTTTACTGCAGTTTTGTTCGTTGTTTTGCTCGCTGTTTTGGGGACTTTTTGTCTCGGTTTTGGCTACTGTTTTGGGGTTTGTTTAGTGGGATGAGTGGCAGGCTGTGTTTGTGGTCTGGGTGTCGTGTGTCTGCATGAGTGGTGTGGAGACGTGTGGCTGTGTTTCACGTATGCATAAGGCTTGCGCGTGGTCAATTGCCGTGTGAGTCTAGGGCCTGTGTTGAAGGTTTGTGGGGTACATGTTGCATGAATGGGCTATTGGTGTGAGCGTCGGTGAGAGGGCTGGTTTTGAGGTGTCTAAGTGTAGGTGGCTTTAAGGTTTATGGTTGTTGCTTTGTGAGTAGGCAGTGAGGTCGTTCGTGAGCTGAATGGGTTCTTGGCAGTGTATGATTTTGAATAGGTGAAGGGCAGTTTTGGCGTGAGTGATGAGGGGGCTGTTAAGGGTTCTGTTTGTTGTTTAGTTTTATTTTGTGTGTTTGAGAGAGGTGACGAGAGAGGGCCGAGGCGTGAGTGTTAGGGTTTATAGTTTTATTATTTGTGTTTGAGAGAGGTCGTGAGGGAGAGAGGCGTGTGGAGAGAGGCGATATGATGCTTTGTTTAGTTTTTTAGAGAGTTGCCGAGTAAAGGAGAGACTAGAGAGGAGAGAATGTCTAAGAGAGTGTAGGGTTTGGTTGAGGTCCCTTTTTATAATGGTCATCCAAGGGTTCTAGGTAAGGAATGAAATCATGCAAATATGGGTAGTGTTACTTAATTTATAAAGGGAAAGAATATTTGTATTTTTGGTGGGGGAATTTCTTTAATTTGATAGGTGATTTATTTAAATTAGGAAGGTAATTTATTTAAATTAGGAAGGGGATTTATTTGGATTCGTGACATGTGTTTTAAATGTGTAGGATATTTTTGGATTGGGCTTTGGGCGAAATGGGCTTTTGGATGGGTGCGGGGGTTTTGGGCCGAGGCTAAAATTTTAAAACAGAGATCCATCGAGCAAATCCGAGGCTAAACAAACGAATTAAATTGGCAAGGTATTTATTTCTTGAATTTTCCCTTTCGACGTCCATTTCCCGCGACTTCCGTAACTTATCGGGTAGTGCCTCCATACGAGGCTCATCATCGGGTTTCATGCAAAAAGGCAGTGTCTACAATTATGAATAGTAAAAAAACTTCATAATTCAAATAAAAAAATAATAATAATAACCTTGACTCACGAATGCATCACAAAAACATTTTATAAAAAGATATTGTCAATCTTCTTAGGAGACAATACAACGCTATATAGTTTTTTAACTTATTACAATACATTTTCAATTGCATTCTTAAAAAGAAAAAAAAAAAGAAGAAGAAGAAGAAGAAAACCATAACCTTCTTCTTCAGATGGCTAAATGCATCACGAAAACATTTATAGAAACAGTAATTAATATTTAATTAGAAGCAAGATTTATTATTGCAACATGCAATAATAATAAATCTTTGCACACTAAAAACTCATTTAAGCATCATTTTACTTGAGTTCATAATCCTTGTTTGCTGTTGGGACAAGCATCAGAGCAACTTTTTTCCTTGTAGCAATCGCAAAATTTTCCTGAAGATCCACATCATCCGCCTTGACTCCCGGAGGTAATGCCCAATCAAAATGATACAAAAGACGAGCCAGTGCCAATTCTATAGTTGCCAATCCAAAATTAGACCCAGGGCAAACTCTTCTTCCTCCTCCAAATGGCATAAACTGAAAATTTTGATCCATAAAATCTATGTTATTATCAAGAAATCTCTCAGGAATGTACTCCGTGGGATTTTTCCAAACTTTGGGATCTTTGGAAATGGCGTAGCTGTTGATTATGATCCGAGTCTTGGCCGGTATCTCATATCCTTGAAGCATGCATTTCTCCATGGACTCTCTGTGAAGCAGTAAAGGAGTTGCTGGGTGTAATCTCATTGTTTCCTTAATTACAGCTTTCAAATAATAGAGTTGTTGGATATGGCTCTCTTCAACTCTTTCACTACCAGAAGCAACTCCTCGAACTTCTTCTTGCACTTTTTTCATTATTCTTGGGTGTCTAGCCAGCTCTGTCATTGTCCATTCCAGAGAAGTTGCCGTTGGCTCAGTTCCCGCCATAAAAACGTCCTGTACAATTACATGTCTGTGAAAATCTTTTGGAGAAACTTTTCCTATCTAATAGTCATTATTTATTAAAGTAATCGCATAGAGATTAAATGGGGATGAATGGAGAATAAAATCATAATCAAAATAATATTATTTTGTTTTTTTAAAATTTTTAAAATTTTAAGATGCTTTAGTCTTCATATTTCCTATTATAGGGAAACAAACATTTAGATCTCATGTTTTTTATTAAATGGTTGTATAGACCCTTTTTGAGACATACATACATATACTCTTTTTAGATAAAATTTGGATATGTGTATTACAAAAATATTATATTTTCATAAATGATCACATAATTAAACTCCATCCATGGATATACTGACTTCGAGATTTATCAAAATAAAATGTAAGTGTGTTCTAAAAAGGATATGTTGATGATTATTTCCTCAAAATATGGGGTTTAAATGCCATTTCTCTTTTAAATATGATATTTTATTTGAATTTTAACTTATATCAAACAAAAATAATATGTTAATGAAAATAAAAAACCCTCGATGCAGCAATATATATATATATATATATAAAAGAAGAGATAGAGATGCATACTAGAACAAGAGCCATAACATCATCATCAGTAATGGGCAACTCCAGGTCGTGTTTTTTTTGCACTCTAAGCAAAACATCAATAAAGTCTTCACCATCCATTGAACTTGTGGCCTTCTTTGTCTTCAAATGCTCGTCGATAAGCTCATAGAAAACAACTGCCAATTCTTGCGAATTCTTCCTCAACTTTCTTGCGTACCCAAATAGCAAGTTCATAAGCCAAGCGAACTCGGGGAAAAATTCCACGAGATGGAACCCAGATAGAATTTCTTCACTCTCTGTAAGAAGATGCAACAAGTTAGTCTTTTGCCTATCCTCTTCCTCCGAATTTTCCTTGAACCTCTTCCCAAAAGCTGCAAGGCATAAAATATCATTAGATAACCTAAAAAGCAGCTCGCTGATATCTGTTTCTTCCCCACACTGGGTTTTAATTGCGTTCAAGAAACGGTTCACTTCGTTTTCTCGAGTGGCTTGGAAATGGTTGACTCGTTTTGAACTCAGTAACTCGGTGACACATATTTTACGAGCTTGGCGCCAGAAAGGGCCGTAAGGGGAGAAGGATACGTCTCTGCCGCCGAACGTGAAGTAATGAGAGCCGTAGAATACTGGGCGGCTAGCGAAGACTTGGTCGTGAGTTTTCATAACGAGTTTAGCGATTTCAGGTGAGGAGATTACAACTGTTGGGACTCGGCCGAGTTGGAGATACATGATGGGACCGAATTTGTCAGCGAGTTTAGCGAAATCATGGTGTGGCATGTCTCTAACAAGGTGAAGGTGACCGATTATGGGAAGTTTTGGTGGTGATGGTGGTGTTTTGATTGACTTTGACTTTTTTTTCCAGTAGAGGAAAGTGATTGAGAGAAGGATTGAGAGGAAGATAATTTCAAGTGTAAAATTTTCCATTTTCTCTCTTGCTTTGATGATTTGTGGTGTAGTTGTGAAATCCAATGTGGTTACTACTTACTTATAAAGAAGGGAAATTTGAGTTCTTATTGACTGAAATGCCCTTCCTACTTAACGGTCATCCAGGGTTGTTCTGATAATGATGTTTCCTCTTTGTATTTTACTTTTAAATTAGGGTTAGGATAAATCCACTTACTTTTTTTTTTTTTTTTTTTTTTGGGAATGGTCGGAAAATCCGCCGTCAAATCACTTTTTTCTGGGCTTAAACAGAATATGTAAAACTTCCGATTGTCTCAGGATCTTATAAGAAATGTACTCACTAGATTCGAACTAAAGACCTCAATGTGATATCCTAAATCATACATCACTAAGCCGCACTCATTGGAGACGGATAAATCTACTTCCACAATCACGAGTCATTTTTTTTGGTATATGATATGATATTAAATATATATATTGTTTATTTAATTTTTTTTACTAATAAGATATCATTATTTCCACAATCAGGAAGACTTCGACTGTCAACCTCAAAAAAATCTTTAAACCATTTTTCATACAAAGAGATAATAATAGTCATGTGCTTTCCATTAAAAGGACTATATATGACGTGAAAATTACGTTCCAAGTTTCACTTCTTTCCGACGAAAAAATATACAATACAACGGAGATATCACGTCATTCATACAACAATTTAATAACTCATTACCATGCGTATTAAAATATTAAAAAATAACTAAAAATATGAATATTAAATCACATATATCATTTACTAATTTATTAATGATATTACATCACTCATACCACTATTGCACCAAATAATTACTTCTTTCCACCATCACAATCAATACCTAATGAACCATAAAATCACGTTTATAACCTTTTAATTTCCACTCCAAACGGGACTCTTAAAATCTTAAATATCATTCTCAACTTAACAATAGATTCTCATGGAAAATGTTATTCCTTATTTTAACGAAAAAATTAATCAATATAAATTATTATCTTATCAATAAAAAAGTTTAATTATTTTTCAGAAAATAAATTATAAAATATAAATATGTAAAAATCATTTTACGAAAAATAATTTTTTCCTCTCTTCCAAAATTTACATACCTCATTTCTAACTATTAGAAAATATTTTCCAAAAAATAACATCTTAAACGTTTTCTGAAAAATATTTTCAGTCGATAACCAACCACCATAAAACACTTTCCTTTGTGAAAAATCAGTGGTTAAGCCACTTATTACTTGGATAGTGTCAAGGTCTTAACCAAACCGTGTGGCCTTGGGAGCAAAACGGGATTATTTCACACCCAAACAACCTTTGAAACCACATCTGAAATTATAGGAGAGATGGAGCTACGAAATTTAAAAGAGAATATGAATGAATACTTCTTCTCATTACCTTCTATGAGGCTTTGTTTATACATATGTCAAGTAAACTAGCTCCTACAAGATAACAATGCAATTAAAACTGTAAATCCTACTATAACATGAAACTATCTAATTAGTAAAGGAAACAAAATACATGAAGCTCCTCTATGTTATTTAGGATATATAGATCATTTCCTAAATAATATAAGATCGCCTAAATAAGGCTTCATGCAGCCCTAAATATCCCAATCCCGAAATTAGGCAAAGCTGCCCAAAATAATGCATTCCAAAAAGCTCTATACTGCAACATATGGGCTAAAATACTCCCTCAAGGTTGGCTCAATACTTGGCCATGTTGTTCGGCCATCAAAATAGGTGTGTAGCCACACCAAGAATTGTCACGCATGGAGCAAATAAGTTGGGGAGTGATACTCTCCCCCACCCAATTCACGCAACGCCCTCGTTTGTCTTTCATCTGTCAGACATCCTTTTGGTTTGGCAACCAGACTCAACTTGGGGATTCCTTCAGAAAAATGAGCTTTTCCTTTGATTTTGATTTGGTCATCTAACTTGCAACCTGTTGGGAACTGGTTTCGCCTAATTCCCGAATCTTATCCTTGAACTGCCACAACGCTGATTCAGTTTTCTAATGTATTTACTCACGGGCAAGCCTTTCCATTGAATAAAGTACTCCAGAACAGGGCCATGGCGAGAGTTACAAAGTGTCCATACCTCGCGTATATCCTCCACTGCCTTGTCGTACGTTGTCTCAATCCCTAAAGGTGTCATCTTGGGCTAATTGCATCTAGGATCCTCATCATCACCATGATACGACTTCAAGCAACTCGCATGGAAAATTGGATGCAACCTAAGCCTCGAAGGAAGCTCGTGCTTAAATGACACATTCCCAACCCTTTTAATGATAAAAAATGGTCCCTCATACTTGCAGATTAACCTCTCATGCAACGAATGAGTTATATTGTGTTGTGTCCTCACCAACACCAAGTCCACAACATCGTATGTCACTGTTCGTCACATACCATCAGCCCACTTCTTCATCCGTTTCGCTGCTTTATCAGGATATGTGCGAGCCAAGTCAGTTTGCTCGTGTCATGCTTTCGCAGCCTTGTACGCTATAGTACTGCTCCCCATATAGCTTGGAATAATCATGTTAAAAGTATAAGGTTGATGCCCCGTAGCCAACTCAAACGGATTGTGGTTTGTTGACTCACTTCGCTGTAAGTTATATGAAAGTTGAGCCACGCTCGGCAACTTCGCCCAATCTTATTTGTTCATACTCAAAAAATATTGTAAGTACATCTTAAGTGAACATTACAAGAAAATGTATCTTCAGCGTCCAAATATTTAGCGTCGAAACTAATTTCGACGCTAATAACGACTTTTAGTGTCGATTAACATATTCAACGCCAAATGTCAAACTTTTTACGTCGATATTTACTTTGGTCGTAAAAGGGTCTACTTTTAGCGTCACATTTTCAAGACTACACTAAAAGTTATAAATTTAGCGTCGATATTATGTCGACGCTAAATTTTTTTTAACTATTCCCCTTACATTTGACGTCGAATTAACTTACGACGCTAAAATTACAACTTTTAGCGTCAAATAATAATTTCGACACTAAAAATATCACATTTAACGTCGATTATTTTACGTCGCTAAATGTTTATGATAATACCACCGACAGTCCTTTTACCTTTAGCTTCGAAATAAAATTTCGACGCTAAATGTCATATTTTTAGTTTCGAAATAAAGTACTTCGACGCTAAAACTATATTAAAATGCAGCACCACCAACCCTTCTTCCCCCTATATTTTTTCTCTCATCCTCTGCAATCTTACTCTCTCATCTGCAACCTCACAACTCTAGCTCCTACAAATTTTCAATAAAACTCTAATTAATTTTCCATAAGGTAAATTTTCTTTCATATCTTTTTATTATTTTTCTTTATATTTGTAAAGAATAAGTATTCTCACTTAAGTTATTTCAGTTTAAACTTTCAAAAAAATTATGGTTTTCATTTTTTATAATTATATTTATTATATACCTTGTGTTAGTGGTTTATGATGCATATATGTAGATTAGTTAATTAACTAAATATGTCTTTATTTTTTAACTAATTAAATAATTAACGGAATATATATGTGTATGCTTAAATAAATAATTAATTTATTGGTGATGTTGATGAGTGTAATATGATGTCTAATAATTATATTTTTATTTAGATATTTGGCTGAAATGGATAGAAATTGGATGAGCTTGGTGGATAGATTGAGTGTTGAATATCGTAATGGAGTGTATGAGTTCACGAAATCGGCAAAGCAACACATTGATGCAGAAGGTCGTGTTCGATGTCCATGTATAAATTGTTTGAATAGGAAAATGAAACGGTTAGATGAAGTTCATAATCATTTATACATGTTAGGAATATCACCAACTTACCGTACGTTGATTTATCACGGTGAGCAATATAATTCTCAATCACTGTTTATTGATTCCGGTGAAGGGAGTATTAATTACAATCAACCTGCAAACGATGAGATAACCGATGCTTTGCATGACTTACAAGGTCCACAAGTTGGTCATAGTGTTAGCGGTGACATACCAGTATTAGGTGGAAATGATCAAAATTTATTTAGTGAACTACTTGATGAGGTAAAAAAAATACATTTGAAGGTGTTGGAATGTCGATCTTAAATTTCGTTGTGAAATTATTACACATTAAAGTGATCAACAGAATGTCCAATAAAAGTATTGATATGATGCTAGACTTACTGGGGAAAATGTTACCGATTGGAAGCGAATTGCTTAAGTCGTATTACGAGGCAAAGAAAATATTGTGTGATATGAGAATGGGGTATGAATCCATTCATGCTTGTAAGTATGACTGTGTATTATTTCATGCCGAGTATGAATCACTTGAATATTGTCCAATATGTGGTGAAAGTCGGTATAAAGTATGTGATATGGGAAAAAATGCCTCAAAGATATTACGATATTTCCCATTTACGCCCAGGCTGCAGAGGTTGTTCATGTCACGATACACAACGACTGACATGATGTAGCATCATGAAAAGAGGATCGGTGCGAAGGGCATACTCAGACATCCAACGGATGGAACCGAGTGGAAGGAATTTGATGACACCCCGTTTCGCTGAGGACCCCCGTAATGTCAGGTTAGGTCTCTCCTCCGATGGTTTTAACCCATTTGGAAATATGTACAACTCTTACAGCATATGACCCGTTATTGTTATTCCATATAACTTACCTCCATGGAAATATATGAATGATCCGTTCATGTTTATGTCATTGCTTATCCCCGGTCCACGTTCCCCTAGTAAAGATATGGATATTTACTTGTGACCATTGATCAAGGAGTTACAAACATTATGGAATGTGGGTGTGCATAACTATGATGTCGCTTCTCAGTAGTATTTTCATATGCATGTCGCATTATTGTGGACCATTAATGATTTTCCAGCTTATGGTTCATTATCTGGATGGAGCACTAAGGGATACATGACATGTCCAGTTTGTGCGGGTCAAACACCTTCGCAACGGTTACAGAATAAAATAGGATACACATGGCACAAGAGATTTCTTAAGTTGAGTTATCCTTGACGGAGAAGTAAATTATTCAACGGTCAACAAGAATCTCAGAGTATGGAGAGAATATTGCCACCCGCTTTTTTTGATGTGATGGTACATCTGGCCGTGCATTTACCATCTGAAGCTATGAAGGGAGGTCATGTCCATTACAGATGGATTTATCATATTGAGAGGTAATATAAAGTTTTAAATATTACAAATTTTGCATTAAATTTATTAATAATGCAAATTTGTTGTCATATCTGCAGGGCTTTGGGACATTACAAATAATATGTGAAAAATAAGGCGCGACCTGAAGGGTCAATAACAGAGGCCGTTATAATAAGTGAGGTAATAATATTTTGTTCGATGTACATGCAGAATATTGAAACTCATTTTAATCGTCGGCCAAGAAACTATGATGGAGATGCAAGTAATCAGCAATATATCACAGTGTTCCGTCAAAATTGTAGATCGTTTGTAGCATAGATGTCAAATTGCTAACATTCGAGGAATCTCAACATGCGCATTGGTTTATATTGAGTAATTGCGATGAAGTGCAACCGTACTTAACGTCAGTCTTGTAGGTACATAAGTGTATTTTTATTGTCTTACATTAACGTAAATCATTTTTTGTAGGCAACATATTATCATGCTACAATGTGGTAGTGACCACAACGTTGATGGAAGACACAAAAAAGAATTTCCTAAATAGTTTGAGGCAAATGTAAGCCCTAACATTGACTATTTATTTTTATCCTAACAGTAAATATTTAATGTTTGTTATATTAATACATAATATTATCATGTGTTAGATAAACAACCAAGTGCAAAATGGTCAACTGGACTCGTCCTCTTCGTTAGTTACATTGGCATATGGGACTCAAAAGTAGGCTTATGAATACAATGGATGCATTGTGAACGAAGTTAGATTTCGTACCAAATAGCGAGATGTTTCACATGTCACTCAGAATTATGGAATTGTAGTCTTATGAGAACACGACTAATATATTGTTGACTTCTACGGAGTTTTGCAATCAGTCATTGAGTTGATATACAGACCCAGACGACGTACAATGCCATTTGAATGAAAGTGGTTTG
>SKCR01016021.1:0-20638 GCA_019454045.1 Zanthoxylum bungeanum
CAGATAGCTACTCTTGGTGTCGCGTCACGACGCAAGCTCCCACGCGTCACGACGACAACCTAATTCTAAGGTTGTTCTATATCACACCATTGCCAACTCCTATGGCTAAACTAACACCACAATACTACTACATTCAACATAGGCATTTCTACAATCAACATCTTACTTCAATTCCACCATAATACTCATGAGGGTTTCAAGGCAACATCAACACAACCAAACCCTATGATTTCTAATTCATCTCAATTCTTGCATCACCATGGCAATATACGTCAATTCAATTTGGATTACCTTACAATTTGACATGATCATGCAAATTGGTCATGCTTCTAGCTTGGGTTTGTCATGGGTCTACATGAGGAGCTTGGATAATTATGCAAAATGAAAAATGAAGGCTATGATAAAGAATACGGGGCAAATCTTGCTCCAATAACTCTTGAGAAATGCGAGGAAACACTCTAAACCAAGCTTCAGAAGCTCCTTAAAGAAACAAAAAAAATTGAAGAGAAATGATGAAACCACTGATAATCACATTGTGACTATGTCTACACGATAAACACTCAGACACGCACACCCCCTAATTGACGGTCATTTGTGACTGTCGGTAAAAAATATACAGTCACCAAAATGTGATTGTTCTTAATGTGCCTGAGGGTCGGTAATGTGACTGAGGTTATAATTGTGACTGTGCTTAATATGACTGAGAGTTGGCAATGACTGAGGTCATAAATATGATTGAGGCATATCCATGATTAAATTTTTAGTCACCCAACTCGCATTGTGTCTTTGGGTAAAAATATGATTATGACTCAATTCTTTATAACTTAAATAAAATGTTATTGTGACTGTAGTCAATGTGATTGAGAGTCGGTAATATAATTGAGGTAAATAATATGATTGAGGGTAAAAATATAAGTATAATGAATGTTAATGTGAAGTATGCGTAATGTAATAATTTTGAAGCTACTTTCGACCTTACGTAAGTCCGGATTTGTAAGCGGTTTATTGATGAAAGTTGTAGTAGGTATGAACGTTATGTGTATGTGCATTTTTACAAATTGTAAATTGAAGTCCAGATAGAATGGATATGAGTGTTTAGAAATGACTAATTTAAAATTATTATTCTCGCAAATGTAAGGGTCGTCTTTTACCTTTTATTATTGAAACATATTGACAATGCATCTAATTTTAAAACTTATGATTTGTTAATCGATAATATGTAATTTTTTCATGAAACCCTTTACATTTTTGGAGATATTTATGTTTAAAATTAAAATCAAGCAAAATAATTTTAAACGCACACCCCACGCTGTGTTTATTATTATTATTAACTAGGTTGAAATTTTAAAGATTGTATCTAAATTGGGTTTCTTTTTTTTTTTTTTTTTTATAATAAAAGTCGTTAAAAAAATGGTGAATTAAATATTTTCATCTTCTTTCTTCCGATAGGATATTCATTCTCAATAATCTTTCACAACATGTGAAGAATTTCAGGACCCTTTTTTGTACAACAACCTTCCAATATTTTTCTACATATATAGAGGACATGTATCATTGTCTCTAAATTTAAAACTTTGGCAGATTGTGACATAATATTTTTTCTTATAATGTAAAGATCATAAAAAATTCTCTCGTATGTAAAGATCATAAAAAATTCTCTCGTATCCAATAAGGCATCTCGAACATGTCCTTATCAGACGTTTGTTGATTGGAATTAACACGCATCTATATTAAATATCCATTTAACAAAGATTTGGAGAGTTAAAAAATAAAATAATAATAATAATAATAATAAAAACATTAGCATCATCAAGACTCTTATATTTAATTTTGAAATGTCATAACAATCAATACATTTATGTATCTGCTTGCCCCTGTAATCTGTTAATCTCTATCCTTCTTTCTTTAACTAATCGCAAATTGAATGACTATTTAATTAATTATTTAATGGAATTTATCATTTTTCCCTCCCTGAAATTTAGTGAAAATTCACAAAAACCTAAGACTTTTAAAGTGTTTCAATTTCAATTAGAAGTTACTTGAGTGTATTATTTTTTATAAATTAAGGGACGAAGAATGATGATTTCCCAAATTTTAGGTGGAAATTGATACTCTTTAAAAAATTTCGGATTTGACTAAACTTTCATCAAATTTTAAGTGGAAGAATGATAATTTATCTTTAATTAACTAATTATTCTATTAGAAATGTTAGAAAATAACATGTAGAAAATATTAATGGGGAACATATGATACACCCATGATGGTAATATTTTTGGAGGGGTTAGAGGAAGTCATTAAGCTATCAAATGCATGTGATTAAATAATAATCAAAACATCCAAATGAATGTGATACATAATAATCAATGCTTGCTTCCAAGTGCATGTGAGTGAATAAGAAGTCATGCATGTGATGGTATAACAACTTAACTTCCCCTCCTATAAATATGAGCATTTTCTCATTGAGATAAGCAATCAATTAAGTTTGATTAAAGACATATGTATTAGAAGTAAGGTATGCAATTGTGTTGTGAAATATTTAGATTTATTTCAATATGTTTGTGAATAAATATAGGAATACTAATACATGTATGGTTAGATCCTAAGTGAACCATTATAGATTTGTTTCATGAAAATATTAGGGGTGATGTTTCCTAATATTGATATCAGACCTTTAATACATGTATTCTAGTTAGATAGCACAAAAACGCATGATCACGCATAAAAATGAAGAAAATGCATTCCTGTTTTTAATTTTACAAAAATGATTTTCTTCCAACTTTGGGCCCTTATATCTCATTGTAAAAAAAAATTGATAATGGCATTTTTATCTAGAAAAACACTCTCATAAGAAAAAACGACATGTCATCCGATATTTAGAAAATAAGACGACAGGTCATCCAAGATGTATGATGGTGCGCGAATGCGCGTGTGTCCGACGTATGGTGGTGCGCGAATGCGCGTGTATCCTCCCCAGTGGCGCGTGGTGGCCAGTGGTAATGCATGTCGGCACATGTGGGTCTTGTCTGTATCAGTTTTCTTTGATAATTCCAATCCGTCGTGATTGAATGTCTAATCCTTTTTTACATAATGTTCTAATCAGCAATGATAAACTTTTTTATAACATAAAGTTTTCGTTTATGTTATTTAATGAATATTTTTGTGATGTTTATTTTAGCTAATGTAATTTTGTGTTTTCATTTTGCTGATTTTTTCTTGTATTTGTTACAGAAAAATCATGGCAATAGTCCGGAGAACTGCAAGAATGATTACGACATCTGTAGACAGAGAAATACTAACAAGCATGTTCTCAGAAATGGATAGATATTGGATGAGTGAAAGTGATTTGACCGAGATCCGCACTCGTATGTTTGGCTCTATGAGCTTGCTCAACGTGAGGATGTTGAGGAAAGTGATGATGCTGCTTATGTCAGTGCTTCTGATTCTAAGTCGTGATTGTCTTTCTTTTCTATCTTCCTTGTACCTTTGTCTTCATGACAAAAGGGGGAGTATGATGTGTTTTTTAGACTATTTTGACCTAGCTGTACACATAGGGGGAGATATGATCTATTTTGATTTTATTTTTAGGGGAAAACACAGTAACTTGAACTTGAATGGAAATTGACATGTTTTGAATTGTTTAATACATTTATGTTCATTGATATTCTTACAAGTACATTTCTTTTATGCATTTATGTTATTGTTATTTATTTTTCACTAGTATTTTTGTCTGTGATTGTTTTAGATTAATTGGTGACATCTTCATCATATTCAAGACTTATAACTAGATTGAGTTAATATGTAATAAGTCCGTGTTTTGATGGAGCACACTGACTATTTCTTCATTTAAATTATTTAGTCCTTATATTAGGTAGTTTTGTCATGGAATGCCAAAGAGAGAGTTTGTTGGGTCTAGTGTGTTGGAAAATTTCGTAACAAATCAAGTTATATTGAGTTGTGATGGATCTTGAAGTGCTTGGGTATGTTTGGATAACAACAGATGAATATATTAGAGATTTTTATGTGATGTGTTCATTCATACGTCTGAACGTTGATCGTTTGTGTCATGTTCTTTATGACGTTCAAATGAAAATTTCCAGAGGCCATACATTCAAGTTATGTTTGCTATTACGTTCGAACAAAAGTGTCCAGAGACCATCCGTTTGAGTCACGTTCTTCATCACGTTTGAACTAAATTGACCAGAGCCTTAACGTTCGATATTGCATTCGAACAATTTTGCGAAACTACTTGTGTGCGTCACGCTTTCATCATGAGTTGGAACGTCCATGCGTATCTGGATTTTTTTGGATGTATTTTTGAAGCCAATTTGAGGCTGGAAAAATCCTACATATAAAAAGAACAACATAGCCTCTTTACCAGTGTTGGAAAAAATTTACCTAAACCTATTTTGCCTTTTGTTTCCAACTCCTTGAAGAGCACTCACCCTTGGAGACTCAATTCTCTTCATTGTCTTCTTTATGTGATTTTTTTTGTTTCATCACCATCAATCTTCCAAACACAAACCTTGCCAATACCCTAAACCTCAGAGTTCTAAGGTGGAGATTGGCGATCAGAGTTCCGACATGCGAGTTTACAGCTTCAATTCACTAAGACTTCAAAGGTTCTGAAGAAGTCTGCTTGGTGCAGGCTCAGTGAGTTCTTCGGGTAATTATAGTAGTGGAAATAGAGTCATCAAACTTATTACTTAAGGTCTTTTTACAATCTCTGTAAATTTTATCATATATTGGATTTGGGTCATAACCTATACCCCGGAGTGATTTTTCTCTTAAAATAGTTTTCTACTTCGTAAACAAATCCATTTGTCTCTTGTTTAACTTCTATATTTTATTTTTTTGTTTGGTTATTTACCGCAATTAACTTGTTAGACTTAAGAGTGATTGATATCTAGCCATAAAAACTTTAATTTAAATGTGTCTTAGATAGAGTAGATACTTAAATTTTCGCATATTACACGTATTTTTCCATAAATATATAGGATCGGAAACTGTGAATTTTCACTAAGGGATAACTCGAACTATTGACTTTATCGATGAAACTAATCGGTACTCATTAATTAAAGTGTGATTTGCATAAATTGCATTATTACGGGTAACAATTTGCATGCATGAATCTTGGAGGTTTCTTCAAAAGTTAGATAAACTAAAACAAAACAAACAAATTACCTATTTTTAGCATCATCATCATGCAGTAAAGTCAATTACTACTACGTCTGAGTCGAGTTGATTACTTAATTATTCTTAGTAATCATGTATTAATAATGAAATAAAATAAAAATAAAAAGCTTTAGTAGAGGAATGCTCCGGCAGACGTGATGCCACAAAGAAAGGTACACGCCTTTGCTAGATGATGTCTAAGATTATATATTCTAATTAATTAATTTTTAAAAAATTAATTAAAAACAAAAAAAATAATTTAACTAGATATTTTAAGAAAAGTGATGTAATATTGTTGCTCTTGCTAATTTCAAACACAATTAAGTTTAATCAATTGTCACACTTTTAATTTAAGTAATTATGTTAGTGTGCAGATTAGTTTGACACAAGAGGACCAAAGTGCATCTTGATGAGGGAACTGAGTGGAGATTGGCTTGCTGATGTGTACAGGCTGTCAAAACAGAATTCTGGTTTTTTCTGTTTCTTCTGTTAAATCAGTTTCACAGCTAAGTATATAGCTGAGAGTTGCACAGAATTGTAGAGACGTATCAGTATTTCATTCTTCTATTCTTTGTTCTTTGTTGAAGTGTAAAGCTTGATAATTCTTCTCTGGTTTCTTGTAATTTGTTCCAAGAAGTTCAATAAAGAGAGTGCCTAAATTTTCCCCAAAACAGTGATCAATTGTTGATCCTTGTATCAGCACTTTTCTTCTTTCTTTCTTATTTCATTTACTGCATTGTTTCTGCTTCAAGAATCAGAATCTTGATCCAAGATTCTTGTCAAGAAGTGACTAAATCCTAACAAATTAATAAATAACGGAAATAAAAAGCAATAAAATAATTATTACAGGTATAGGTTATCGGCCGAATTCACTATGAAAAGAAACTTACAGTGATGATTAAAAGAACTATGGCAAAAACTATGCCGACTTAATTACCCCAACTGTAATAATCCAAGACAACTCGTCAAACCCGCACAAGGGAAAATGAGCAAACCATCCCTAATGTTTGACAAAACTAATCAAAATCCTCTTGATATTTAAAAACTAAACAAAATCCCTCGCCTTCTAAAAATACTCTCTCAGTAAAACTATCAAGTAGGATTGGCTAAAAATCATGAATCTCGAATCATGGTCCAGGATTATATCCTATTCGGTCTAGGATTCGGGATGAATTCTGAATTTTAGCCTAAAAATCACGAATCCTGATCAGGATCAGAATTCGAGATGATTTTTCATCTTTATTCAAATTATTGTTCGAGATTCTGGACGATTAATTCATTAGAGCATTAATAAAAATAAAAGGAGTTTAGAGAATTAAATGAAAGAAAAACTGAGGGCATACCCTAAGAAAATAGTTCAATTTAATTGCTTAATTATAGAACCACGCAGTCAATGTCCGTTAGTCTAATGATAATTTTCCATTAATTTATTCCGATGGGAATTTGAAATAGTCTCTTTGTTGATTTGGAATAAAATGACACTCTCAATGGGGTTGCTATGTGTCTAATATATCCATTACTTTTTTTTTTTATTTCTTTTTGAAATCGTTAGAAACTCTACCGCTAAATCATCTATTTTGGGCTCAAGCGTAGCAGGTAAAATCCCCGATTGTCCCAGTTTCTTACAAGAAATATAATTCCTGGATTCAAACTCATGACCTCAATGTGAGGTACAAAGTCCTACATCACCAAGTCATGCCCCTTGGGGACGTCTATATCTATTACTCTCCAAACTATATGTCATTTTTAAAATTACAAAAAAAAAAAAATTAGAAAAAATAATAATAAAATTTTCAGAATGCAATATATCCCAACATCCAAAGATTTTGATGATAGCTAAAAAACGTGGGAAATTGTTATCTACGAGTATCAGCATCAAGGTGTCCGTTTAAGGTTGTGATTGGAAATTTGTAGCATCAACAAATTCATTTCACAAACACGTGATTCAATTCTACTGACAGCGGCCGTCGCCGCCGCCGCCATCGGCATGCAACAATGGTAATAGCCGGCTATAAATTGGCGTCGGCGAGTGCCCTCTCTTTATGTATATTTTGCAAAAATAAAAAATAAAAGAAAGACTTAGAAAAAATGTTTGGGATTTGACGTACAGTGCACTCACAAAGAAAATTGATCATCTCACCCCTCCCTGCCACCCCCTGCCATTCCCCTCCTTTTTGTCCCCTAATAAATTTACCATAATATCTCTCTCATTGTGTGAATTGTCACGACAAAAATTATACCATTTAGCGTCGAAATAAATCGACGCCAAAATTCATATTTTCGACGCCAAATATAATTAGTGTCGAAATAATTAGACGCAAAACGTGGACGCCGAAATGTCGACGAGAATAACTTTTAGCGTCGAAATAAATAAATGAGACGCTAAAAACTATATTTTGCGTCCAATTTATTTCGACGCTAAATTAAATTTTCTGACGTTATAGGTTCTATTTGGCGACGAAATAATTCGACGCTAAAAGTTTGACTTTGAGCTTCGACACCTTTCGACGCTAGAGTATAATAAAAAAGTAATATCTGTTGGAAATTCTAAGGGTCCCAAGGATCACAAATCAAGCATGAACATGTGTGAATACATTCGAGGAAGTCGCGGAATACTTACATCGATCGGTTGAGCGACGCGGAGGCAACAAAAATTTCAGATTCTGCCTCTTCATTGTCACGGCCGTGGGCTGTAGGTGCTCACTGGTTTGGCCTCCATTTTGGTCCTTCGTCAAGCTCCAAGCTTCGCCGAATGGTTCCCGGCTCATGGGTGGACTTCCCTATCACCTTCGCATGTCTCTCGGAGTGCTAGCTCTCTAGAAATTTGCCACAAATCTCATCACACTTGCTTCCCCATTCACGGTTTTTTCAGATGAAACCAGTGAACATTTGGCCCTCCATGGGCGTGAGGAGAAAGGAGAAAAGAGAGAAGAGAGAGTTGAAAAGTGTAAAGTGTATTTGATTTCTAAAATCAAAAACAACATATACCAAACATATAAAATTAATATATGTCACTCAAGCTTTTTTTAAAAGCTTTTCAACAACTCCCATCAAGTCACATCTATCCATCAAGTTGTCAAGTCACATCACTCAAAGTGACAAGTGATTTGACGCTTGATGCGACTACCGATTTGACGCTTGATTTGACGTGCCGCACTCGAATTCGAAATGCGAATGCGCTCGCAAACAATCCCGGGCTCGGTTCGCTAATTCCAAATTAACGAATTTTCCGTCGCGACGTAATTAAATGATTACGCCTAGCAAAGTCACTATTCACGTCGCTAACAAATTAATTCTAAATTAACTCGTTCGCCCGAATTAAAATCTAATTTCAATTCCGCGTCGAAATCCAATTTCGTTTAATATATCGAATATATTAATTAATCGATTAATTCCAAATTAATCTTTATTCTCTTTAAATGATATTTTATCCCAGATAAATTATCTCCCCAATTAATCCCAGATTAATTTTCTCTCTCATTTAATTAATCCCAGATTAATTAAAAGTGCGAGTTATACGTCATCGGTGAATCTTTGGGAAGCGACCCATGAGATCCCCGGATATGTTGGCAGTAAATTCGGTCGTCGGACTATCCGAACACGTAAGTACCTCGTACTACGTTTATACTGAATTACAAGACAAGGTTGGCCTCTAGCAAAGCGTCATGCCTACCCAATTCTCCGGAAATATCCTTACAGGAATAAAGGATCTGTATCAAGCGTAGTATACGTAGTATTGCGTATTTCTATCCAGTATCAGATGATCACATGCAAGGCCTGGGGCTGGTACAGTGTCTGCCCCGTACGAAGCATATATCGGATAACGAGCAACTAGTCTCTTTAATATCGGATAATCATGACCAAGTCATATTATCCCGACGGTTGCAACCTTATATAGAGAACCAGTTATGTATCCCTGCGCGATCATCAACTCCATATGACTGGAGTGACATTTCCGTCTTGACATCACACCCAACACACTACGATTCTCAATATAGCCAGTATTGGCGTACACCGAACATGTTAAAGCCTTGGACGACCTCAACCAAAGTATATTGATTGTCACAAGTATTAGCGGTGCAAGTCTCAGGTTAAGTCCAAATACACCTACCCTGATTTCGGATTTCCATAGACACATAGTCATACTACCAATGGAATTCCGAGGGGGTCTATCCAGAGCGAAGCTGTTTCCCGTACCATCGGTGAAACACAACCTCCTATTACACTTACATGAGTATCCTATACCCAAATATATGAGAAATATTTCGTTGTGCCCTCACAACGCGCACAAGTGTAATACTAGTCTTTTACGCATTCATCGATGTCCAATCTCGATAATGCTCTGACTAGGGATATTTAATGATTTATCCTTCGTGGATTGATACTGTCTCATATCATTCTCAATCCAGGAACAAATCACATGGACCTCCTATCATTTATATGTCTAGGTGATCTAATCACAAATGATAAGAGTGCAATCTCATTTGTCACATAGTTAATTTGTACAACAACACCGTAATATGTACAAATAGTGACGCTATGGGTCAAAATTGTCCAACAATCTCCCACTTGGCCTATAGCCAGTCACTCGAGTGTCTAACACCCGAACTATGTACGGTTGGCTCAAACTGCTGAGGAAAGACTTTCGTCAGCGGATTTTCATGATTATCGTCTGATGCGATTTATTCGATCATCACATCGCCACGATGTATGATCCGAATGAATCAGATGAATATCGAAGTATATATGTGGATCGTTGATGAGACCATTAAATCTTTAGCCTATGCTCATTTGTCACATAGTTAATTTGTACAACAACACCGTAATATGTACAAATAGTGACGCTATGGGTCAAAATTGTCCAACAATCTCCCACTTGGCCTATAGCCAGTCACTCGAGTGTCTAACACCCGAACTATGTACGGTTGGCTCAAACTGCTGAGGAAAGACTTTCGTCAGCGGATTTTCATGATTATCGTCTGATGTGATTTATTCGATCATCACATCGCCACGATGTATGATCCGAACGAATCATATGAATATCGAAGTATATATGTGGATCGTTGATGAGACCATTAAATCTTTAGCCTATGCTCAAGCCCAGCTCAGCTGCTAACAGAATTATATCTAATCTAATTAGATTTATTATCGACCCAGAAGGCTTCCATTGCTGCCTCAACTGCAGCAATAACCCGCATTTGTTGTTTATACGATAACAGTATCTTGCTTGGAAGATTTCCAGCTCACTATACCGTTATTCAAACTGTATAGTACCCTGTGCGACTTTTAGTCATCTTTTCGGTTAGGAAACTTGCAGTAGTGATCCCAGTCACTTCAAGTTCTCCTTCTCCACAATTTAAGACAGCATTCTTAGATCTCTAAGATACTAACGGATGTTCTTACTATCAATCCAGTGACTTGTTGGGGTTGGTGCTCAGAGCGCCAATCCGGGCCGTATTTATGTCTGATTCATGAATACAAACATCCCATTATTCCATAATATTACTTATTTATGGTTGCACCTCTTGTTCTTATATACATATTCGATCTGATTACGATTAGATTGAAACTAAATATGGTTTAGTGATATGTATATATTAGACAAAGGCCCGATAATATATAATGCAGTACACAGTTACAAAGTTAGTTTGTAAATGACATTGGGAAGTGTCACTGCTATATGTATATTATCAAACATAGTTCCTGGTCAAGATTTGCTAACCGGGTCGGTTAGTCAAATCCGTTGAGACCAGTACATGTCGTATATCGAGACTTGGTCCGATGGTTTATCCCAATGAACCATGAGTCTAGGGAGACTCGTATAGATGTGTAGGTGTTTATAGTGGATAAACATTGAACGGCTCACCGAAGATTCTTAATGGATGGTACGCCAACGTCAATAAGAATCTTCTCGGGTTGAGTAGCATGGTGGTCCTTCGACTTGAGACACCACTGTGGATGTATGAGACATCCTCCACACTTAGATGGCAGTCACGTCACCGATCTATTTAGATCAGACCTCCGCCTGTTCGTTGGGTGTGGATCGATCCTCAGGATATCATGTGTGTGTCAAGATAGGATCCGTCAGTTCTGTGTACAGAGCATAGGTAGTCCATATATATTAGCAGTCTTTTAAATCTGTGGCCACAGTATACATCGGAAGTAAGTTCCGAGTATTATTTAGAGATTGCTAATATATACGTCGACGGGATAATACCTATAGAGATTTGACGTTTACATCTATATCTCTGGTATTATCCGGATACCTGTGACGGAGGGATTATACGTATGCAATGACCTCGACCTGTATGATTCAGCTAGTTTATCCGTGATCGTCATAATCTACGGGTGGATAGATTATGACATGAAATTGGATTTCATGATGGATATACCTGAATCTAGAGAGTCTCAATAATGAAACATACTCGTAGAGCACTAGAGCAACAATTATGAATAATGATGATTATTTATAAATAGTTTAATCGTTAAACGAAAAATACATGCGAACGGGCCGAACCGTCATTTCCTAATTAATGTGTATTTGTATTTAATATATGATATTATTAAATACACATTAATAAATAGTCAAATAAAGGTATTTGACATATATCATCAATATATGTATTTGAGATATTTAAAGTAAATATAATACATATATTTGATATATTTGTATTTAATTAATTATTTAATTATTTAATTGTTAAATGATTAATATAATTAAAATATAAATATATCACCAAATGATAAAGTTAGGAAATGATTATAAGTGTAAATGTTTGACTTTACATTAAAGGAAAATGTTGTCAAATTGATTTTGACTTCTTAAGATATTTGTTCAAAATTGTTTGAAAAATAAAAATATCTTTTTCCTTTATTTTCTTTTAATTTCGGCCAATACACTTAATATATAAGAGATATATTTTTCTTAGTTGCATTTGTTGACTTAATTAAATATCTATAAAGTGTTATTAAGATATTTTATCAAGTTGATCAAATGTAAGGTGAAATGAAATTGAAATTAATTAACTTGTATTTGGTTGGTGAATTTCGGCCAAGGCATCTTTGATACAAGTATATATTATTTTTCATTTCATTTCATTGTTAACCTAATACACTTTAAAGAAAAACTCCATTAATGGAAGCAAAGGAAGCTTGTGAGAAAGAAAGAAGAAATCAAAGAAAGCTTGGATTTTAGTGAGTTTTTCCAACTTGCTATTAGAAAGGAAATGTTCCTTAGGATCTAGGCTTTAACATATGATGTTCTTAGGTTATTTCTTTCTTTATTCCTTGTGTTTTTGTTGATGGAAGTTTTGATGGAAGTGTTGTGCATGTATGATGAAGGAAGGTTGTGACTATTGTAGTTATAAGCTTTCTTTTAAGGTTTTGGAAACCATGTTGCTAATCTAGAGTTGTTGACCCACTCTTAGATGACCTAGATTTGATCTTGAGTTGTTTCATTGTGTTGAGACTTTGATTGGATGGAAGAAACATGATTGAAGTTATTGATTTAACCAATTTGGTCTAATTTGTCCAATTTGAAGAAATTGAAAAATTAGGGTTCATGACCAATTCCAAATTTGGGGGTTTTCATATATGTTGTGTATTTGGATGTGTATATGATGCATATAAAGTTTCATGTTCATTGGATTACATCTTGATGTGTTTTGAAGCATGAAATGACCAAATGGACAAAATGCCCCCCTTAGGTGACATTCGGCCAAATGAATAGATTTTGGGATTTTTGGTGCTTTTGGTGTTTTGATGTTTTGAACATGCTAAGTTCATCTTAGAAATGATTTAGAATCATTCAAAATTGATTAGATCAATTTCGGACTAAAATGGACAAAATACTAAAGTAAGGGTAATTTGGTAAATTCACTTAAATATGATTTATTTGAATTTTATTTCATAATTTGATTATTGGATAATTAAATAAATATGTTTATTTAATTAATCCGAGAAAAAGTTTTGAAATCGGAAGATACGATCTTCCGCCGCTTCCGCTGCGTTACCGGATTATGCCCCTAAAACCCCTACAACTATCACTTGGATTGGCATGTTTGTGACTTCATATGCTCAAAGCGTATGAGACACCAGGTCGTGCACATTTTTCAATGTACGATTTATGGGAGAGTTTTTCTCGAAAGCCTAGCTTTCACCGATTGTTATTATGGGAATATCATTTCCAAGAAATGACATATTATCATTATTTATAGGACAGTCGCTGTCAGTGCGCTCCCACTAACCCTCTTATATACACAAGAATCCTTTTCGTTTTGAATTAAATCATAAACTATTATGATTACATCAAAACGAAAATTCCAAGAACCTGTGTTTGCTTCAATCCAATCATGGATCGAATAACCTGCGAACCTTATTTGCTAGTTTTGTACGACAAAACCGACAGGATATTGTAAACATCCTCCAAAAGGTTTCCTTTTCAGGAAAACGATTTTCCCGTAAAGCTGTCATATTTCATAAATGAAACACGCAGCTTTAGCAAGCATTATCCAAATGGATTTACTGTGGCAACAGGTAAAAGGTTGAATCGTAATCAACACAATATTGATAACGATACCTTTCCGTCAAAAGCCTAGCTTTATACTTTGGTATGTTGCCTTCCATGTATGTCTTCCTTGAAGACTTATAAGTACCAATAGACACAATGCCTTGCGGTACATCAACTAGTATCCAAACTTGTTGATATACATGGAATCCATTTCGGACTCATGACACTTTGTCATAATTAGGGAGTTGATACCTTGTATCATTTCCTCATACGTAGTCAGTTGGTATTCCTCAATAAGATTGACATTTTTATGAGGTGAGATCAGAAACTCATACCCCATTTTGTTTTCTGACTCTCTCCGACATACGTGGTTCTTGTGTATTTGAAGATTACTGGTATAGTTTCATCCTTGATGAACTATTTGTGTTCCATTAGGAATCGGTGCCTTGAACAGTATTACTGCGATTTTCATCGAGTTTTACTATCCTCCCACTTACCACTGCATATCGGTATTCCTCTTAGGAAAACTGCATGGCGAGCAACAATCTTATTGTTCTCTTGTGAGATGTATAAGTACAATACTTTGGTATCCCTAGGATAACCTACATTTGGCACTTATCCAATTTGAGTTTTTGTTTGGTATCATCCAAACATATGCCTAGCATTCCTAAATTATCAGGAATGAGAAACCCGGTTTCTTTCCCGTTCATATCTAATATGAAGTCTGTCAAATAGATTATAATGGAACCTTATTCAAAATAAGTTATGCACTGTAAATGCTTATCCTGTTGAAGGAAATGGTAGCTCAGAGCGACTCATGATTAACCTTATCATGTCCAATAAAATTCGGTTATTCAGTTCGGACACACCGTCAAATTGACGTGTTCCGGGAGGAGTCCTCATTTGAAAGAATACTATACTCTTTCAAGTATATTAGAAACTTATTGCTTAAGTATTTTCCATTACGGTCTTACCGTGACAGTTTAATACTTTAGCCGATCTGTTTGTCTATTTCGTGTCGAAACTCTAAAAGTTTCTGATTTGTGTTCTTCAAAAGAAACACATAACCATAACGCGATGCCACATCCGTATAGGTCACGAAATATTCATATCCACCTCTAGCCTAGCTAGACATGGGCCCACTTGCTTCACTATGAACTAGGGCTAACAGATCGGTGGCAATTACACTTTTACCAAGTAAATAGTGTTTTAGGCACTTTGCCCAATAAACTAGATTTGTAGACTTTATTTGAATTGAATCAAATCAGTCCGAGTACCCACTCTTCGAAAGTGTGGATATAGGAGTCTTGTTTGATTGTGTCACAGACAACAATGCCACTGTATGTTTCTTCTGATTAAATCAGTTCGAGCTATTTTTTTGTCATGTATATATTTGAGATTTATTTATATTCAAAATATAAATTCTGTTATTCACATCTAATGTGTTTATCTAAATATCATCTTTATGTAATGAAACACTTTAGTGTTCTAGAATATAAAGGTTTTACCCGCAGCGGGTTAAACACTGATATAGAGATAATGTATCTAGTCAAACTAGTTACATTATAACAGTTTCCTATTTTAGGTACACACCCGAAGGTAGTTCCTAAACTTAGGTATCTACGGTTAAAACAGCGACTTTCGTCCCGTTTACAATTCGCAGATAAATCTCTATTGAAGTCAGTATCCTGTTCAAAACAGATTTTGAACATCAATATATATTTATGTATCACACTAAGTATTTAAAATCTAATTTTAATACCAGTAGTGAACATAATATTGACAAACATATTTGAAGTCAGAGCCTTACTCGTTCTTCAATTCCTTCATGTTTGCTTTGTCCAAACGGCAGTCACGCTTCCACGATCCCGTTTGCCACAATTAAGCAGATATTTTGGGATATGTCCTTTATCTTCCCAGAAGATTATAATGATTTTGCCTTTGCCCTTTTCTACACTTCAGAAGCGTTTGGCCTAGCCTCTGCCTTCTAGAATATCAAAGTAAGGTGCGCCTTGCGCTACTTGCCTAATTGCAAAGTTTGATTTTATCTCCTAGAGAATAGTCATTAACTCTCCAAGAGTTTATTAATTGCAATTTAGTACTTCTAAAATCTAAGCATAGATTTATGAAGATCCTTCAATTTCTTTATCATATTTTAAGGATCTAATCCTTAGTTCTGATTCAAAAATTAAGGAATCTACTTTGACAAGCTTAATGGATTAAGCACTTAAGTTATCATCACATAAATCTTCCAAAGATTATGCTCTACTATTTGCTTAACTCCTAACTTAGGCATAATACGTTATTTTATCAAATAAAGTAACTTATTATTTTCCAGGACCATCCTGAAATTATTCCCAATTTGAAAATTAAACCATTTAAATACATTTTCCCTAGGATTATGTATTAAACGTCAATCTTTCAATTTTATCTTGATTTTAATAGTCCAACTATTTAATCAACGATTTAGGTACTATTTATTATAATGATTACAATAGTCCAACTATTTAGTCAACTATAATTTAATAGATTAAAATCAATTATATTGATTACTATAATCCAATTATAAAATCAACTATAAATGAATAGTTTGAATATAGTCCAACTATTAATTTAAAACAACATTTAAATATTAGTCCAACTAACATTTAATTTATTTGACGAATGATATTTGAATGAGCGCGTATGGCAAGTAATTAAACGAATATTGCAAATTCAATTCTTGCCTCCCACTATTTTTCGGCGAGCCTCTAACCCTCTGTCGAGTACTCGGGAAATCGTGTTTCCTAGTGGACTAGGATCCCGTTAAATATCACACAAACTTGACTTTGGCCAACAAATTGTATGATAATTAACTAGGAAGATCTCTAAGATCGATTGGATCCAATCCAATTCCTAGATCTGGTAGGGGGACATCCAAGTCCGAAACATATATCTTATATATGCCAATACATCCAATGTATTACCTAACATTTTTCCTCTGAATCAACTAAGCTTTGGCTTTGGCACAACAAACTTAGTGATCCCAGTCAATCGCGACCCATTGACCATGGAAAGCTTCGTAATGAATGTCGATGGACAAGAAGTGGTCTTGACTTTGGCCAATAAACCACAACTTGGACAAGACACTGACATGTAACAAAGCTCTCGTGATTCAAACACATCCTCGACGGACAAAGGCCTTGACTTTGGCCAACAAGCCAATGTCAGTCTCGGATCTTGAGTGAGAATCACTCAATGGAAGGAAAAACGCTTAATATTTTACGAGGGTTTTTCGAGTGCAAATTGGAAACCAATTTATTATCTTTGTTAAGGTCTCATCATCATACACCCTTAAACATGCATTCTAAACACATAATAAAGCGCATATGAATAAAATAATAATGATATGCGGATGGATACTTTACAGATTGATCCTAGATCAAATCTCTCCATTTCTCTCTCCAGCTAGCACATGTATTTACTTCTACCTGTTACACTACACTTCTAAAGAAACCTCATTTACATTGAGGGGAATAGGTGAGAAGAGAATACAAATAATAAGGAGGTAATAAGGCTGGACCCGCAGGTCCAATTAATAAATTCCAAATTTATTACAACAATTTCTAAAATTGCCCCACTCATCTAATATCCATCTGATATACATTATTCATGCATCGCAACCATGTATTCACACAAACATGTTATCAATCAATCTAATCAAATTAATTAATCTGATAATTAGTGATCATCCAATGTTCAAACAACGATTTGATTTTGCTCGAGTTAAACTCGTTTTGCGAATAAGTACTCAAAGTACGAATTCTTGAATTAAATTAAACTACACAATTAAATCCAATTCAATTTGTAATTAATTCTAATTCACTATTTAATTCCAAATTAAATACTACACTTTATTAATGAACTTTTACGACTTAAATTCCAAATTTAATCGTTTCGGGTCTCAAAGCCCAATTAACGTCCAACGTCAATTTAATTAAAGTCCAATGGGCTTTTAATTAATTTCTTGAGGCGTGGACTTTTGGTCAACTCGGGTCAAACCCATAACCAAAGTCCAATCTGGGAGTTACCCCATAAGCCCAGAAATCAATTTAGGCCCATTAGGCCCAATTAAACATTAAAGGTCCATTAAGTCGCATTTGGGCTTTATGGAGGCGGTTTTGGGCCCAATTGGATCCAACCAATTTTGCCTAAACCCAACTTAGTACAACTAAGCCCCATAAGCCCAATAACAACATTTCAAGCCCAAATCCAATTTAAGGCCCAATTAACTAAATTACTAAAATCCAATTTTACAATTTAATTCATCAAAGTGAATTAACTTAATTAATCACCCAAATCATTATTTCCAAAACACAAATTAGGCTAATTAATCATGTTCATCTACATCAATTAGTGTCCAACATAATTAATCAAAAATCAAACCTATTCATGCTCAATGACTCTCGGCAATTTGGGGAATTATGTGTCCGATTCGGTTTCAATCCAATTAATTCCTCAATCGATATTAAATCACATTCTCGAATGATTCTAAATCATCCAATGAATCAAAAATCAAAAAACCACCAAGACATTTAGGGCATCACATTTTCGGCCAACACCAAAAAATTGGGGAATTTGTTCCAAACACAATTTCAACAAATTGATCCAATCAATCCTCAATTCAAACACATTTAAGCATACTAATTCATCCAATTTCATTAATCATGCTCAAAATCAAGTTTACCCAATTTTAAGCCCTAAATAATTTTCATGCTTTTAACCAAGCTCTTGATACCATTGTTGGAAATTCTAAGGGTCCCAATGATCACAAATCAAACATGAACATGTGTGAATACATTCGAGGAAGTCGCGGAATACTTACATCGATCGGTTGAGCGATGCGAAGGCAACAAAAATTTCAGATTCTGCCTCTTCACTGTCACGACAGTGGGCTGTAGGTGCTCACTGGTTTGGCCTCCATTTTGGCCCTTCGTCAAGCTCCAAGCTTCACCGAATGGTTCCCGGCTCATGGGTGGACTTCCCTATCACCTTCGCATGTCTCTCGGAGTGCTAGCTCTCTAGAAATTTACCACAAATCTCATCACACTTGCTTCCCCATTCACGATTTTTTCAGATGAAACCAGTGAACATTTGGCCCTCCATGGGCGTGAGGAGAAAAGAGAAAAGAGAGAAGAGAGAGTTGAAAAGTGTAAAGTGTATTTGATTTCTAAAATCAAAAACAACATATACCAACATATAAAATTAATATATTCACTCAAGCTTTTTTTAAAGCTTTTCAACAACTCCCATCAAGTCACATCTATCCATCAAGTTGTCAAGTCACATCACTCAAAGTGACAAGTGATTTGACGCTTGATGCGACTAGCGATTTGACGCTTGATTTGACGTGCCGCACTCGAATTTGAAATGCGAATGCGCTCGCAAACAATCCCGGGCTCGGGTTCGCTAATTCCAAATTAACAAATTTTCCGTTGCGACGTAATTAAATGATTACGCCTAGCGAAGTCACTATTCACGTCGCTAACAAATTAATTCTAAATTAACTCGTTTGCCCGAATTAAAATCTAATTTCAATTCCACGTTGAAATCGAATTTCGTTTAATATATCGAATATATTAATTAATCGATTAATTCCAAATTAATCGTTATCTCTCTTTAAATGATATTTTATCCCAGATAAATTATCTCCCCAATTAATCCCAGATTAATTTTCTCTCTCATCTAATTAATCCCATATTAATTAAAAGTGCGAGCCATACATCATCGGTGAATCTTTGGGAAGCTACCCATGAGATCCCCGGATATGTTGGCAGTAAATTCGGTCGTCGGACTATCCGAACACATAAATACCGCGTACTACATTTATACTGAATTACAAGACAAGGTTGGCCTCTAGCAAAGCGCCATGCCTACCCAATTCTCCAGAAATATCCTTACAGGGATAAAGGATCTGTTCAGGCGTAGTATACATAGTATTGTGTATTTCTGTCCAGTATCAGATGATCACATGCAAGGCCTGGGGCTGGTACAGTGTCTGCCCCGTACGAAGCATATATCGGATAACGAGCAACTAGTCTCTTTAATAACGGATATCATGACCAAGTCATATTATCCCGACGGTTGCAACCTTATATAGAGAACCAGTTCTGTATCTCTGCGCGATCATCAACTCCATATGACTGGAGTGACACTTTCGTCTTGACATCACACCCACACACTACGATTCTCAATATACCCAGTATTGGCGTACACAGAACCTGTTAAAGCCCTGGACGACCTCAACCAAATATATGATTGTCGCAAGTATTAGCGTTGCAAGTCTCAGGTTTAAGACCAAATACACCTACTACCCTGATTTCGGATTTCCATAGACACATAGTCATACTACCAATGGAATTCCGAGGGGGTCTATCCAGAGCGAAGCTGTTTCCCGTACCATCGGTAAAACACAACCTCCTATTACACTTGCATGAGTATCCTATACCCAAATTTATGAGAACTATGTTGTTGTGCCCTCACAACGCGCACAAGTGTAATACTAGTCTTTTACGCATTCATCGATGTCCAATCTCGATAATGCTGTGACTATGGATATTTAATGATTTATCCTTCGTGGATTGATACTGTCTCATATCATTCTCAATCCAGGAACAAATCACAGGGACCTCCTATCATTTATATATCTAGGTGATCTAATCACAAATGATAAGAGTGCAATCTCCTTTGTCACATAGTTAATTTGTACAACAACAACCGTGATCTGTACAAATTGGATAAATGGCTTCGAACCTCCACGGTGGTTAAAACGCAGTGATTTCGATTTTCCGCATTTGCGTGACATTTATCCTGCATTTACCAACACTGTAAGTACCGAAACAAAGACAATTATAAATTTCCGTTTATTTCAAAATTTACCTCGTGTTTTTTGCTAGACCAAAGCTCACATAAGAATGT
>SKCR01016022.1:0-20695 GCA_019454045.1 Zanthoxylum bungeanum
TCAATGGAGGATCAAAAACGCACCTTGTTCTTCATTCATCAAAACCGAAATTCAATGTGAGTATATTCCGCACCTCCTTTGATGTGTTCATATGCGTTTTTTATGCATGATTTGTGATCCTTGGGACCTTGATTTTGAACTCCTACACTGACTACGTATGAGGAAGTGATACAAGGTATCGACTCCTATTATGGCAAAGTGCCATGAGTCCGAAATGGATTCCATGTATAACAACTATGTTTGGCACTAGTTGTTGTACCTCAAGGCATTGTGCCTATTGGTACTATATAAGTCTTCAAGGAAGACATACGTGGATGGCAGCATACTAACATACTAAGCTAGGCTTTAGCCGAAAGATATCATTATCAACATTGTGTTGATTACAACGAAATCTTTTACCTGTTGCCACGTTAAATCCATTTGGATAATGCTTGCTGGTGCTGCATGTTTCATTTATGAAATATGGCAGCTGAACCGAAAAATCGCTTTCCTGAAAAGGAAACCTTTTGGAGGATGTTTACAACATCCTGACGATTTTGTCGTATCAAAACTAGCAAACAAGGTTTGCAGGTTATTCGATCCATATTTGGATTGAATCAAGCATTAGGTTCTTGGAATTATAATTTTGATGTAATCATAATGGTTTATGATTAATTCAAAACGAGAAATGATTCTTGTGTATATAAGGAGGTTAGTGGGAGCGCACTGAAAGTGACTGTCCTAAATAATGATGATATGTCATTTCTTGGAAATGATATTCCCACATTACAATCGGTGAAAGCTTGGCTTTCATGAAAATTCTCCGTAGAATTCTTGGGAGAAACAACCTTTATTCTAGGAATAAAGATCTACTGGGATAGATTTAAAGTTGTTACACTCTCTGAGAACTCGTACATTGAAAAATGTACATGACCTGGTGTCTCATAGGATTTGAGCATATGGAGTCACAAACAGGTCAATCCAAGTGATAGTCACTGGATTGATATTAAGAACATCCGTTAGTATCTTAGAGAACTAAGGATGATGTCTTAAACTATGGTGAAGGAGAACTTGAAGTGACTGGGATCACTGCTGCAAGTTTCCTAACCGATAAAAATAACGGTACTATACAGTTTGAATAACGGAACAGTGAGCTGGAAATCTTCCAAGCAAGATAATGTTACCGAATAAACAACAAATGCGGGTTATTGTTGCGGCTGAGGCAGCAATAGAAGCCATTTGGGTCGATGATAAATCTAATTAGATTAGATATAGTTCTGAAAGTAGCTGAGCTAGGCGTCAGCACAGGCTAAAGAATTAATGGTCTCATCAACGATCCAGATATATACTTTGACTATTCATCTGATTCGTTCGGATCATACATCATGGCGATGTGATGATCGAATAATTCGCATCAGACGATAATCATGCAAATCCGCTGACGAAAGCCTTTCCCTAGCAATTTGAGTGAACCGTACATAGTTCGGGTGTATAACACTCGAGTGACTGGCTATAGGCCAAGGGGGAGATTGTTCGACAATTATGAGACAGTATCAATCCACGAAGGTTTAATCATTAAATATCCCTAGTCGTAGTATTATCCAGATTGGACATCGATAATGCGGAATAGACTAGTATTACACTTGTGCGCGTTGTGAGGGCATGACGGCATAGTTCTCATATATTTGGGTATTGGATACTCATGCAAGTGTAATAGGAGGGTTGTTTTTACCGATGGTACGGAAAACAGCTTCGCTCTGGATAGACCCCTCAGAATTCCATTGGTAGTATGACTATGTGTCTATGGAAGTCTGAAATCAGGGTAGGTGTATTTGGTCTTAACTTGAGACTTGCACCACTAATACTTGCGACAATCAATATTCTTTGGTTTTGGTCGTCCAGGGCTTTAACCGGTTCTGTGTACGCCTCTCCTGGTCGTAAACGGCATTCGTAATATATTTACAAGGCATCGTCATTTAATTAAATTAGATTTAATTATTTAGCGACGGAAATTTGTTTAATCGGATTAAACGAATCCGAGCCGCGGCAAACATTCGTAGAATCCATTTGAATTTTGAAATCAAATGTGGGGCCCACTTCACATGTGGTAGTTGGGAGGGTAGTTGGCATTTATGCCAAGCCACCAACTTTCCAACCACCTTGGAATGGTTTTGGTGAAACCATTTACCCAACTACCTTGTTTAGGTAAAAGGGTAAATTGGTTTTACCTAAAGACTTCTCTCTCTCTCATTTGTGTATGCATCACACAAAACACACTTGGAACAAAATGGAAACCCTAAAATCCTCTCAATGGGCGTGAGCTTCCTCCTCCCTCTCTTTGATTTTGTTGCAAAATCAACAAAGCTAGCACTTCATGGAATCAACTAAGGTGATAGGGAAACCAACTCAAAGCTTGGAATCAACAAAGGAAAGATCTTGGAGATCTTCTTCTTCTCAAAATTTTAAAAGCTCAAATCCATTCAATGTAAGTAATTCCGCAACTTATAATGAATTTATGAACACCTTTTCTTGCTTATTAGATCCTTGGCATGTTCTAGGAACACTAACATTAGGGAACTGTTATAATGTAACTAGTTTGACTAGATACATTATCTCTATATCACTGTTTAATCCGTTGCAGATTGACCTTTATATTCTAGAACACTAAATTGTTTCATTATATAAAGATGATATTGAGATAAACACATTAGATGTGAATAACAGAATTTATATTTTGAATATAAATAAATCTCATATATATGACATGACAAACAAATAGCTCAAACTGATTTGATCAGGAGAAACATATTGTGGCATTGTTGTCTGGGACAAAATTAAACAAGAATCGTATATCCACACTTTCGAAGAGTGGGTACTAGGACTAATTTGATTCTATTCAAATAAAATCTACGAATCTAGTTTATTGGGCAAAGTGCCTAAAATATTATTTACTTGGTAAAAGTGCAAATACCACAGATCTGTTAGCCCTAGTTCATAGTGAAGCAAGTGGGCCCATGTCTAGCTAGGCTAGAGGTGGATATGAATGTTTCCTGACCTTTACGGATGTGGCATCGCGTTATGGTTATGTGTCTCTTTAGAAACAAAAACGGAAACTCTTAAAGTTTCGACACGAAGTAGACAAACAGATCGGCTAAAGTATTAAATCGTCACGGTTAGACCATGATGAAAATACTTAAGCAATAAGTTTCTAAAATACATGAAAGAGTATAATATTCTTCAATGAGGACTCCTTCCGGAACACGTCAATTTGACGGTATGTCCGAACAGAGTAACCGAATTTTGTTGGACATGATTAGGTTAATCATGAGTCACTCTGAGCTACCATTTCCTTCAACGGATAAGCATAAACAGTGCAAACTTATTTGGAATAAGGTTCCATAATAATCTGTTTGACAACTTCATATTAGATATGAACAGGAAAGAAACCGAGTTTTCTCATCCTGATAATTTGGGAATGCTAGGCATATGTTTGGATGATACCAAACTAAAACCCAAATTGGATAAGTGCCAAATGTAGGTTATCCTAGGGATACCATAAGTAAGTACTTACACAATTCACAAGAGAGCAATGTAATTGTTGCTCACCATGTGGTTTTCCTAAGAGGAATACCGATATGCAGTTGTAAGTGGGAGGATAGTAAACTCGATGAAAAATCGGAGTAATACTATTCCTGGCACCTATTCCTTTATGGAACATAAACAGTTCATCAAGGATGAAACTATACCATTAATCTTCGAATACACAAGAACCGCGTATGTCGGAGAGAGTCAAAAAACAACCTGGGGTATGGGTTTCTGATCTCACCTCGAAAAGATGTCTATCTTATTGAGGAATACCAACCGACTACGAATATGGAAGTGATACAAGGTATCGACTCCCAATTATGACAAAGTGTCATGATATCCGAATTGGATTCCATGTATATCAACAAGTTTGGATACTAGTTGATGTACCGCAAGGCATTGTGGCTATTGGTACTTTATAAGTCTTCAAGGAAGACATACATGGAAGGCAACATACCAACGTACAAAGCTAGGCTTTTAACGAAAAGGTATCGTTATCAACATTGTGTTGATTACGATTCAACCTTTTACCTGTTGCCATTGTAAATCCATTGGATAATGCTTGCTAAAGCTGCATGTTTCATTTATGAAATATGTCAGCTGAATGGGAAAATGTTTTCCTGAAAAGTAAACCTTTTGGAGGATGTTTACAACATCCTGTCAGTTTTGTCGTACCAAACTAACAAACAAGGTTTGCAGGTTATCGATCCATGTTTGGATTGAAGCAAGCATTAGGTTCTTGGAATTATCATTTTGATGTAATCATAATAGTTTATGATTTATTCAATATGAAATGATTCTTGTGTATATAAGAGGGTTAGTGGGAGCGCACTGACAGTAATGTCCTATAATATAATGATAATATATATATTATATCATTTCTTGGAAATGATATTCCTATAATAACTATCGGTGAAAGCTTGGCTTTCGAGAAAAATCTCCGAGAAATAGTACATTGAAAAATGTACGCGACCTGGTGTCTCATACGCACGCTTGAGCATATGGATTCACAATCAGGCCAATCCAAGTGTAGTCACTGGATTGATGTTAAGAACATACTTAGTATCTTAGAGATCTAAGGATGCTGTCTTAAACTATAGAGATGGAGAACTTGAAGTGACTGGGATCACTGTAGCAAGTCTCATAACCGATAAAGATGACTATAAGTCGCAAACGGTACTTTACAGTTTGAATAACGGTATAGTGAGCTAGAACCCAAGCAAGATACTATTACCGAATAAACAACAAATTCGGGTTATTGCTGCAGCTGAGGTATTAATAGAAGCCATTTGGGTCGAAAACAAATCTAATTAGATTAGATATAGTTCTGTTAGCAGCTGAGCTAGGCGTCAGCACAGGCTAAAGAATTAATGGTCTCATCAACGATCCAGATACATACTTCGATATTCATCTGATTCGTTCGGATCATACATCGTGGTGATGTGATGATCGAATAAATCGCATCAGATGATAATCATGCAAATCCGTTGACGAAAGCCTTTTCTCAGCAGTTTGATCCCACCGTACATAGTTGGGTGTAAGACACTCGAGTGACTGGCTATAGGCCAAGTGGGAGATTGTTGGACAATTATGATCCATAGTGTCACTATTTGTACAGATCATGGTGTTGTTGTACAAATTAACTATGTGACAAAGGAGATTGCACTCTTATTATTTGTGATTAGATCACAAAGATGTATAAATGATAGGAGGTCCATGTGATTTGTTCCTGGATTAAGAATGATATGAGACAGTATCAGTCCACGAAGGATAAATCATTAAATATCCCTAGTCAGAGTATTATCGAGATTGGACATCGATAATGCGTAAAGACTAGTATTACACTTGTGCTCGTTGTGAGGGCACAAACGGCATAGTTCTCATATATTTGGGTATAGGATACTCATGTAAGTGTAATAGGAGGTTGTGTTTACCGATGGTACGGGAAACAGCTTCGCTCTGGATAGGCCCCCTCGGAATTCCATTGGTAGTATGACTATGTGTCTATGGAAATCTGAAATCAGGGTAGGTGTATTTGGTCTTAACCTGAGACTTGCACCGCTAATACTTGCGACAATCAATATACTTTGGTTTTGGTCATCCAGGGCTTTAACAGGTTTTGTGTACGCCTCTGCTGGGTATATTGAGAATCGTAGTGTGTTGGGTGTGATGTCAAGACGGAAGTGTCACTCCAGTCATATGGAGATGATGATCGCGTAGGGATACAAAACTGGTTCTCTAAAGGGTTGCAACCATCAATATATGACTTGGTCATGATTATCCGATAATAAAGAGACTAGTTGCTCGTAATCCGATATATGCTTCGTACGGGGCAGACACTGTACCAGCCCCAGGCCTTGCATGTGATCATCCGATACTGGATCGAAATACGCAATACTACGTATATTACGCCTGATATAGATCCTTATTCATGTAAGGATATTTCTGGAGAATTGGGTAGGCATGGCGCTTTGCTAGAATCCAACATTGTCTTGTAAATCGGTACAAACATAGTACTAGGTACTTACGTGTTCGGATAGTCCGACGACCGAATTTACTGCCAACATATCTGGGGATATCATGGGTCGATTCCCGAAGATTCACCAATGATGTATGACTCGCACTTTATTAATCTGGGATTAATTTGATGAGAGAAAAAATTAATCTGGGATTAATTGCGGAGATATTTTATCTGGGATAAAATATCATTTAAAGAGAGATAACGATTAATTTGGAATTAATCGATAAAATATATATTTGATATATAAATGAAATTGGATTTCGACGAGGAATTAAAATTAGATTTAATTCGGGCGAAAGAGTTAAATTAGAATTAATTCGTTAGCGACGTGAATAGTGATTTCGCTAGGCGTAATCATTTAATTACGTCGCGACGGAAAATTCGTTAATTTGGAATTAGCGAACTAGAGCCCGGGATTGTTTGCGAGTGCATTCGCATTTCGAATTCGAGTGCGGCATGCAAGTCAAATCAAGCGTCAAATCGCTAGTCGCATCTAGCGTCACATCATCCGTCAATCAAGTGATAGATGTCTTTCACTTTGAGTGATTGACGCCAGTCACTATTGATTGATTGATTGATTGATGGTGGTTGTTGGCAAGCTTTTGCTTGACTTTTGGAAAGAGAAAATAAAAGAAATTAATTTTTGAAATTGATTTGTGTATTAGATATACTTTTAAGCCAACAACCACACAACTCTCTCTTCCTAACTTCTCCCTCTCTCACGCCCAACAAGGGCATTTCTTCACTGGTTTGGTAGCTCACTACCGAGAGCCAAGAAGAAGATGGGAAGCAAGTGTGATGGTTTTTGTGGCAAAAACATCGAGAGCTAGCACTCCGAGAGACATGCAAAGGTGATAGGGAAGTCCACCCATGAGCTTGGAATCATTTCGCGAAGCATGGAGCTTGACGAAGGACCAACAATGGCCAAATTTGAGGAGCAAACAGCAACCCACTGCCGAGCTTGACAGTGAGCAGAAACCAAATTTTTGTTGCCTCTTGCGTCGCTCAACCTATCGATGTGAGTATTCCGTAACTCCCTCGTTGTATTCGCACATGTTTTTGATGCTTTGTATTCGATCCTTGTGGCCGTAGAAACTCCAAGAATATATATCATGGCAAAGGCAAGAATTCATCATGCAATTTGATTTCAATCTAATTAAATCAACATTTAACATACAATTTATGCCATTAACACATCCAATTATTAATTTTCAAAAAATCACCATGAGCAACCTAGGGGATACATTCGGCCAAGCATGGATTTTGGGGATTTTTGATCTAATTAATTTATCACAAATCCAATGATACAAATCCAATTAAACATCATATAAACTCAACCAACTCATCAATTTAGGCAAAATCAAGCTCTAAGCATAAAATCCCAAATTAAAGTCATGAACCATAGATTTTCAAATCAAAATTAGGACGTCTCTGATACCATTGTTAGTGTTCCTAGAACATGCCAAGGATCTCTAAGAGTGATTTGTGTGTGAATAAATCAAAGGGAGTTATGGAAATACTCACATTGATCGGATTTATGATTTCAAAAATTCCTCATTTGTTGGATGTAATGGAAGCTCCAAGCCTTCTAATTAGATTCCAAACTCTAGGATTGGTTTCCCTATCACCTTCATTTGTCTATTTAAAGTGCTAGCTTTGTAGAATTTTGTAACAAAATTCCATGGGAGAGGAAGCATGCTCACGGTTTTGGAGAAAGGAAGAAGAGTGAATATTGACTTGTCTTACTTCCAAAGTTTGACTTGTTAATTTATATTAGGTTGGTGGGTAGGATTTTGTTTGTGGTAGAAAAAGTAATCTCAAGCTTTTACTCAACCAATTACTAAATTCCATCAAGTGTCAAACACATTGATGTAGTTGGTGGGCCCCACTTCAAATTCCAAATTTAAGTCGGACAATCCACACGCAACTTCGCTCGGGCCCGGGTTCGTTTAATTCCGAATTAAACGAATTTGCCGTTGCGACTTAATAAATCCAATTTAATTAAATACTAATGCCTCGCAATATTATTACGTAAGTCGCTTACGAATTAATTCCAAATTAATTTATTCGCTTGAATTTAAATCCAATTTTAATTCGCGTTGAAATCTAATTTCAATTAATATATCTAATATATTATTTTAGCCCTATTAAATAAATTAAATAGTAAAATCCAATTTCACTATTAAATTTACTTAGCCGATTAATTCCAAATTAATCGCGTTCTCTCTTCTTGACGAATTTAATCCCAGATAAATTCTCGACGCAATTAATCCCAGATTAATTATTTCTCTGTTAATTAATCACATATTAATACTTGCCGTAATTAATCTCAGATTAATTTTGTCATCATAATTAATCCCAGATTAATTCTGTTGGAGTCAAATGTCATCGGTGAATTTTCACGAAGCGACCCAAGAGATCCTTGGATATGTTGGCAGTAAATTACGGTCATCGGACTATCCGAACATGTGCAGACCTGGTACCACTTTCTTACTGATTTACAAGACATGGATGACTTCTACCAAAGCACCGTGCCTACCTGTGGCACACAGAAACTGGACGACGCATGCTGTCACGGGCTCGCGGCCCGGTCGGGAGTACGGAGTAGCCACGGGGGACTAAACCGGAGAATAATGGAGTCGCCACCCGGTGTGAACTGGGAAAATGAGATTTAAGGCCGCACTCACCCCTCGCAAGGGAAGACCTCAAACCGTTGGGTTCGAAATGGTCCCTTACTTATGCCACTTGTAATGAAAGGATTTATGTAATAATTTAATCAGGCTTAAGTAGCACTTATTTCCAAGAGTATCATGCTTCTAAATTCACATGTACAAAATAAAACTTAGACCAAGTTTACATATATTTCACATCTAAGATTGCATGCTTGAAAGTACATCAAAGGAGCGACAAAAATACAACTTCACTGGCATATTATATTCAAGAAAGCACAAGCACACATACTAACCACACAAGCACACATGTGAGCACCTTCTCAAGTGGTACGTGGAATTGTATCCCAAGTACAGACCGTACTACCGTCCATTCGGAATCAACTACGGAATTTATGTCTGGGTTTCCATCCGATATACCACAAGAAATAATACTAAAATGTTATCATGACATAGGTATATGAATTGTAATACATTAAACACATTGTATTCATACATGTGGGGATAGCTACAAGGAAAACTATGTATGAAATCTGATGAAAAGGACTCAGTTAAGTGGGTGCGCGTTCGCGTAGCGTTTGAAAATGCGTTCGAATGGTAAACAGAAGGTTCGCGTTCGTATAGCGTTCGAGAACGCATTCGAACGGAACCAGACCTGATGCATGATAAGACTAAGAAAGTGCATGTGCATTCGCGTAGCGTTCGATAATGCGTTCGAATGGTAAACAGAAGGTTCGCGTTCGTATAGCGTTCGAGAACGCGTTCGAACGGAACCAGACCTGATGCATGAAGAGACTAAGAAAGTGCGTGTGCGTTCGCATAGCGTTCGAGAACGCGTTCGAACGGTAAACAGAATGTTTGCGTTCGTGTAGCGTTCGAGAACGCGTTCGAATGGAACCAGACCTGATGCATGCAACACAAAGAATAAAGACAACAATGTCAAGATCAGTATGTCCGATTAAACGTATCTTGCATTCAACCGAACACACATCAACCGGCGTGACAAAGCATCGTTGTAAAGGGCTTTGACCCCTCCCCATAGGGGATCTTTCATTCCACTTACTAAGCCCATGCGCTCGATTGAATCATACATACAAAGAATTAAAATCAATAATATCAAACTTGGTATGCCCGATTGAACGTATCTTGCATTCAACCGAACACACATCAACCGGCGCGACAAAGCATCGTGGTAAAGGGCTTTAACCCCTCCCCATAGGGGATCTTTCATTCCACTAACTAAGCCTATGCACTCGATTGAATCATGCATACAAAGAATTAAAAGCAATAATATCAAACTTAGTATGCCCGATTGAATGTATCTTGCATTCAACCGAACACACATCAACCGACGCAGCAAAGCATCGTGGTAAAGGGCTTTAACCCCTCCCCATAGGGGATCTTTCATTCCACTTACTAAGCCCATGCGCTCGATTGAATCATGCATAAATAAGCAACATGCAGAATTCAAGTGACGAAAAATAAATAAACCAAAGCAACACAAAACAAAAGAGGGTGCCGTTTACTCAAGCGGTACGTGGAGTTGTATCCCGAGTACAGATCATACTACCGTCCATTCGGAATCGGCTATGAAATTTATGTTCGGGTTTCCATCCGATATACCGCGAGAGTTGACACATCTCTCATTTTATTCCACAGCCACAACATACAACATCTCATAATTCATGCATATTTATCTACTCAAGGGTAACAACATGCATTTCAACATGACAATCATGCAAGCAATACTCAATATATAATACAAGTAAAAATAAAAAAAACAAAAAAAATGAGTGTGAAAGATACCCTCAGGTCTAACTTTTTTGCCAACTTTCAGGCTTGCGTTTCACGGACGTCGGAAGGGTACAGCTCCTCAACTTCTCCGGTTCACTGGTTTAGCGTCCTAGCTCACTGCTTCGCTATTTTGCTTGCTGTTCGAACTCCGTTCTGCTACTGTTCGGCCTCTGTTTTGCTGCTCACTGTTCAGGTCATCTGTTTTGACGTTTCAACGGACTGTTCCGAGTTTTTGTGTGGGTTTTTAGTGCAGTCTTGTGTGATTATTTTAAGGATTATGAATGCAGTTTTTATGTTACTGTTTTGAGGATTTTAAGGGCTGTTTGAGGGCTAATAGGAGTGCAGTTTTTATGTTACTACTTTAAGGTTTTTAGGGAATGTTTTAAGTGTATTTTGCTGCTGTTTTAGGGGTTAATTACTGTTGTTTGGGCGTGTAAAACAGTGCAGTTTTTGTGTTCACTGCAGTTCGGTTTTTGGTTGTAATTTTCGGTGATGGAGGGCTGCTGTATAGGGCTGGTTTCGGTGGCTTTAGGAAGATATAAATGCTTGTTATTTTCGGTTGTGGAGGGGTTAAGGAGGGTGATGTGTTCGGCTATGGAGTGGAGAAGATGAAAGAATATTTTTTGTTACTTATCCTTGTAATTGGCGTGTGCTGGGAGAGGCTTTTCTTGTATGAATGAGCTAGGAGGGTGCATGTCTTGGTTAGGGGTTGTTTATATAGAGAATGGCTAGGGCTTCACCTTGTCTCACAAGGAAGGGATTTGATTTTGTGTTGAGCAAGGAAAGTCAAAGATTGAGGGGGGACAAATTTGGTTTAGATTAGGAATACAATATCTTTAATTTGTTATAATTGATTTTAATTAGGCATGACATCTTTTTAATTTAGTATGTGATTTGTTTAGTTAGGAAGTTAATATATTTGATTTGTCTTTATTAGGTATGATTATATTTTATGTTCTATTTAATTGGTAAATGGTTTAATTATTTTATTTAATATTTAATTTAATTTCCCATGTGTTTTAAATGTGTTTTATTAATTGGGATGTGTTTTATGGGCTTTGGGGGGCTAATTTGGGCTGGGGTGCGAGGCTAGCAGCAAAACCAGAAATACCGACTTCGTTCGAACGCCCATTCGAACGCTACACGAACGTCCGCAATCTGCCTGACGTTCGAACGAAGTAACGAACGTAACACTAACGAAGACAGTGAACTTGTGAAATGAACTTGATGACGTACTTATTCTGAATTTCCCCTTCTGACCTCCGTTTCCCGCAATATCCTTAGCTAAAAAGGTAGTGCCTCCAACTGAGACTCATCATTGGGTTTCACATGCGAAAATGCAATGCCTACAGTCGCCCCCACTTTGATGGGACTTGTGCAGTGTGTGGCTTTGAACAATCCTATCAAATTTATGCAATGCATTTTCACTTACCTGGCTCGGCTGCTGCCTTGAGCTGAGTTGGTGCTGCAGTGGACCTCGATCCTGGGACGCATCCCAATAACTGCAACCGACAACGGGGGCACCTCGACCCTGGGCACCTCGACCCAATACCGCTGACAATAGGGACCTCGCCCTCGAACTGATGATGTAGTGGGCACCTCGACCCTGGGCACCTCGACCCGGAACTACAACTGACAACGGGGGCACCTCGACCCTGGGCACCTCGACCCAACACTTCTGACCATAGGGACCTCGCCCTCGAACTGATGATGTAGTGGGTACCTCGACCCTGGGCACCTCGACCCGGAACTACAACTGACAACGGGGGCACCTCGACCCTGGGCACCTCGACCCAACACCGCTGACCATAGGGACCTCACCCTCGAACTGATGATGTAGTGGGTACCTCGACCCTGGGCACCACGACCCGGAACTACAACTGACAACGGGGCCTCGCCCTCAAGCTGATATGGGCCTCGCTCCTTGGGACTCATCCCAAAAACTGAAATTACGCTGACCCTGCTTGGCTCATTTCTGCCGCTTTCTCCTTCTTTCGAACCTGAGAACACAAAACAAAACAAACACGAAGAGAATGCAATATTACGTGTATGCATGAATGATTTTCTTATTCCGTTGGGTTAGGTCTTCTGCTAATTCCCGTGGTGACTGCTCGGTCTTCTCTCCCTCGGGCTAAGTATTGCTTCAATCTGTCTACGTTGATCGGCTCAGTGAACTCGTTCCCCCCAAGTCTGATAGCTTCACTGCTCCATTTCCCATTACCTTCTGCACTATGTAAGGTCCTTCCCAGTTTGGTCAGAATTTTCCTCTCGGATCTGTCGTCGACGGCCTCACCTGTTAAGTACCGAATCACCCTTTTTGATATTGGTGGGACGTACTTTCTTGTTGAATGCTCGGGCTAGTCTCTTCTGATACAACTGCATGTGATACAAATGTTGGATAATATGACCCATAGCGTCACTATTTGTACAGATCATGGTGTTGTTGTACAAATTAACTATGTAACAAGGAAATTGCACTCTCATCATTTGTGATTAGATCACCATAGATATATAAATGAAGAGAGGTCCCTATGATTAGTTCCTGGATTGAGAATGATATGAGACAGTATCAGTCCACGAAGGATTAATCATTAAATATCCCTAGCCGGAGTATTATCGAGATAGGACATCGATAATGCGGAATAGGCTAGTATTGCACTTGTGCGCGTTGTGAGGGCACAACGGCATAGTTCTCATATATATAAGTATTGGATACTTATGCAAGTGCGATAGGAGGTCGTGTTTCACCGATGGTACGGGAAACAGCTTCGCTCTGGATAGACCCTCGGAATCCCATTGGTATTATGACTATGTGTCTATGGAGGCCGAAATCAAGGTAGGTGTGTATGGTCTTAACCTGAGACTTACATCGCTAATACTTACGATAATCGATAGACTTTGGTCTTGGTGGTACAGGGTTTTAACCGGTTCTGCGTACACCACTTCTGGGTTTATCAGAGAGTCGTAGTGTATTGGGTGTGATGTCAAGACGGAAGTATCACTTCAGTCATAGTGGAGATGATGTCACGCAGGATACGGTATTAGTGCTCTTAAGTGTTGCGCAACCATCGGGATATTATGACTAGGTCATGCATATCCGATTATAGAGACTAGTTACCAGACATCCGACATGTGCTTCGGATGGGGCAGACACTTATCCAGCCCCAGCCCTAGTACGTGACTATCCGATACTGGGCCGATATACACAATAATACGGTATACTACGCTTGATACAGATCGATATATATTCCTGTAAGAATATTTCTGAAGAATTGGGTAGGCATGGCGCTTTGCTAGAAGCCAACCTTGTCTTGTAAATTGGTATAAACGTAGTACGAGGTACTTACGTGTTCAGATAGTCCGACGACCGTATTTACTACCAACATATCCGGAGATCTCATGGGTCGGTTCCTGAAGATTCACCGATGACGTATGACTCGCACTTTAATTAATCTGGGATTAATTCGATGAGAGAGAAAATTAATCTGGGATTAATTACGGAGATATTTTATCTCGGATAAAATATCGTTAAAGAGAGAGAACGATTAATTTGGAATTAATCGATAAATTAATATATTCGATATATTATAACGAAATTTGATTTCGACGCGGAATTGAAATTAGATTTTAATTCGGGCGAACGAATTAATTTAGAATTAATTCGTTAGCGACGTGAATAGTGAATTCGCTAGGCGTAATCATTTAATTACGACGCAACGAAAAATTCGTTAATTTGGAATTAGCGAACCCGAGCCCGGGATTGTTTGCGAGCACATTCGCATTTCGAATTCGAGTGCGGCACGTAAGTCAAATCAAGCGTCAAATCGCAAATCACATCAAGCGTCAAATCACATGTCACTTTGAGTGATGTGACATTTGAGTGATTGATGTGAGTTGATTTGTAGTGATTGACAACCATTTAATGTTTGTTTTTGAAATTGGAAAAAGGTAAATGGTTTATTATTTTTTGGGAAAATATAAAGCCAATTACAATTTTTCTTTTTCATTAATTCACTCTCTCTCTCCTTCACATTTTTTCTCATTTTGGAGCCAAAAACTTCTTCATCTTCTCTCTCGGTCTTGACCGATTCTTCTCCTCAATTTTTCTGGTTTGACCGATCAATAAAGGAGAAAGAAATGATCTTGTTGCAAGATCTATGTGCTAGCACACTCATGGAGGAATACAAAGGTGATAGGGAAGTGAGTTCGTGAGCTTGGAAGCTTGAAGCTTGGAGCTTCAATGGTGTCCATCAATGGCCAATTCTTGGAGGAGGAAGCAGCCCTCACGCCGAGCAGTCCACCATGTTCGCAGCTCACTGCCGAGCAAGGGAGAGCAGTGCGTTCGTGGTATTTGTTGCATCTCAACCGATCAATGTGAGTTATTCCGCACCTCCTTTGATATGTATTCAACTCTTTTATGCATGATTTATGATCCTTGGGACTTGATTGAAACTCAACAATGGTATCTTGAGCCATTTGTGCATAAAACGTTTTTAGGGTTCTTGGGCAAAATTTGGGGCTTTTTGATTTAAGCATGATTTTGACAAATTGTTTGTTTAAGAATGTTTGTATATGAATAACTTAGAGTTATATGTAATCAATTTGAAGAAAAATAATTGGATTGATTTTCCCCAATTTGCTTATTGTTGGCCAAAACTTTAATTTGGGTAAACTTGATTTTGAGCATGTTTAATGAAATTGGATGATTTAGAATGCTTAAATGTTGTTTAATTGATGATTGATTAGATCAATTTGATGAAAAAGTGTTTGGAACAATTTTCCCCATTTTGCTTGTGATGGCCGAAAATATGAACCCTAATATTGTCTTGGATTTTTGATTTTTGTTCATTGGATGACTTGCAAATCATTTGGGGATGTTGAATTTATGTTTAATTTGGTTCAATTGGATTGAATTTGATTTGGGCATAATTTCCCTCTTTGGCCGAGACACTTGAAGCATGAAATTGGGTTTGATTTTGATCAAATTATGTTGGATATGATTCATTGATGTTAAACATGATTAATTGGACAAATTTAGTGTTTTGGAAACTTTGATTTGGTAATTAATAATGCTATACACTTTAGGTAATTTAATTGGAAAATTTGGAATTATTGAAATTAAATTATTGGGCCTTAAAATTGGATTTGGGCTTTTAAGTTGTGTTATTGGGTTTATTGGACTTGTTGTACAAAGTTGGTTTAGGCCAAAATTGGTTGGATCCAATTAGGCCCAAAACCGCTTCAAAAAAGGCCCAAAGCGACTAATGAACCTTTAACGTTTAATTGGGCCTAATGGGCCTAAATTAATTTATGGGCTTATGGGTAACTCCCGGATTGGATTTGGTTATTCGGTTTGACCCGAGTTGACCAAAAGTCCACGCCTCAAGAAATTAATTAAAAGCCCATTGGACTTAATTAAATAATATTGGATATTAATCGGGCTTTGAGACCCGTAACGATTAAATTTGGAATTTAAGTCGTAAGGTTTATTTTATAAAGTGTAATATTTAATTGGAATTAAATAATGAATTAGAATTAAATACGTATTAAATTGGATTTAATTATGTAATTTAATTTTATTTGAGAATCGTACTTTGAGTACGTGTTCGCAATACGAGTTTGACTCGAACAAAATCAAATCGTTGTTTGAACATTGGATGATCACTAATTATCAGATTAATTAATTTGATTATATTGATTGATAACATGCTTGTATGAATACATGGTTGTGATGTTTGAATAATGTATATCGGATGGATATTAGTCGGGTGGGGCGATTTTGGAAATTGTTGTAATAAATTTGATTTATTAATTGGACCTGCGAGTCCAGCCTTATCTCCTATTCTTTGTATTCTCTTCTCACCTATTCCCCTCAATGTAAATGAGGTTTCTTTAGAAGTGTAGTGTAACGGGTAGAAGAAATATTGTGCTAGCGGGAGAGAGAAAGTGAGAGATTTGATCTAGGATCAATGTGTAAAATATCCATCCGCATATCATTAATATTTTACATATGCGCTTTATTATGTGTTTAGAATGCATGTTAAGGGTGTATGATGATGAGACCTTAACAAGATAATAAATTGGTTTCCAATTTGCACACGAAAAGCCCTCATCAAATATCATGCGTTTTTTTCCTTCCATTGAGTGATTCTTGCTCAAGATCCTAGATTGGCAGGGGTTGTTGGCCAAAGTCAAGCCCTTGTCCGTCGAAGATGTGTTTTAATCACGAGGCTTTGTTCCATATCGGTGTCGTGTCCAAGTTGTGGTTTGTTGGCCAAAGTCAAGACCACTTCTTGTCCATTGACATTGATTACGAAGCTTCCATGTCAATGGGTCCGCGCTTGACTGGGATCACTAGGTTTGTGTGCCAAAGCCAAGCCTAGTTGATTCAGAGGAAAAGGTTAGGGTATAATTCGATATATAGGCATATATAGATATATGTTTAGGACTTGGATGTCCACCTACTGGATCTAGGAGTTGGATGAGATCCAATTGATCTTAGAGATCTACCTAGTTAATTATCATACAATTTTTGGCCAAAGTCAAGATTGTGTGATATTTAACGGGATCCTAGCCCACTAGGAAACACGGTTTCCGGAGTACTCGACAGAGGGTTAGAGGCTCGACGAAAAATAGTGGGAGGCAAGAATTGAATTTGCAATACTCGTTCAATTACTCGCCATACGCGCTCATTTAAATTATTTCGTCATTAGATTAAATGTTAGTTAGACTAATATTTAAATTGTTGTTTTAATAACAGTTGGACTGTATTATACTTGATTATATATAATTGGATTATATTAATCAATATATTTGAATTAATTAATTTCAGTTTACAGTTGATTTTATAATTGGATCATAGTAATCAATGTAATTGAGGTTAATTAATTTGGATTATATTTGATTATATAGTTGGACTATTATAATCATTATAATATATATAGTACCACTAATCGTTGATTAAATAGTTGGACTATTGTAATCAAGATAAAATTGAAAATTGGATATTTAAATATAATCTGGGATTAAATATTTTAAATGATTTAATTTTCAAATTGGAATAAATAATAGGTTACTTTATTTGATAAAATAACTTATTATACTTAAGCCCAAAATTAGCAAAATAAGTTGAGCATAAAATCTTTGGAAGATTTATGTGATGATGACTTTAATGCTTAATTTAATATACTTGTCATAAATCTAATTTTAGAATTAAGAAGTATTAAAATTGCAATTTATAATTCTGGAGAATTAATTGACTATTCTAAGGAGATAAAGTCAAAGTTTGCAATTGGGCATGTAGCACGAGGTGCACATCGTTTCGATATTCTAAAAACCCAAGGCTTGGCCTAAGGTTCCTAAAATATTGAAAAGGATGATTGACATATACCAAAGTGACTACCATTTGGATATGGCAGACACGAAGGAATTAAAGAAAGGGCAAGGCTCTACTTTGAAAATGTTTGTCTTAGTTATGTTCACACTAGTATTGAAATTAGATTTTAAATACTTAGTGTGGTACATAAAATATATGTATTGATGTTCAGAATCTGCTTTGAGCAGGATACTGACTTGAAGCGAAGATTGCTCTGCGAATCGGAAACGGGACGAAAGTCGCTGTTTCGACCGTAGATACCTAAGTTTAGGAACTACCCTTTGGGGTGTGTACTTAAATTAGGAACTGTTATAATGTAACTAGTTTGACTAGAGACATTATCTCTATATCAGTGCTTAATCCATTGTGGATAAACCTTTATATTCTAGAACACTAAGTGTTTCATTATATAAGATGATACTGAGATAAACACACTAGATGTGAATAACAGAATTTATATTTGGAATATAATTAAAATCTCAAACATATAAAATGACAAATAAATAGCTCAAATTGATTTGATCAATAGAGACTTATTTGTGGCATTGTTATCTGGGACACAATTATACAAGACTCGTATATCCACACTTTTGAAGAGTGGGTACCAGGACTGATTTGACTATCAAATAAAGTCTACGAATCTAGTTTGTTAGGTAAAGTACCTAAAACACTGTTTACTTGGTAATAGTGTAAGTGCCACCGATCTGTTAGCCCTATTCATGGTGAAGTAAGTGGGCCCATGTCTAGCTAGGCTAGATGTAGATATGAATATTTCGTGACCATACGGATGTGGCATCGCATTATGGTTGTGTGTTTCTTTTGAAGAACACAAATCGGAAACTTTTAGAGTTTCGACACGAAATAGACAAACAGATCGGCTATAGTATTATACCGTCACGGTAAGACCGTAATGGAAAATACTTAAGCAATAAGTTTCTCAATACTTGAAAGAGTATAGTATTCTTTCAAATGAGGACTCCTCCCGGAACACGTCAAAGTGACGGTGTGTCCGAACGGATTAACGAATCATGTTAGACATGATAAGGCTAATCATGAGTCGCTCTGAGTTACCATTTCCTTCAATGGATACAGATAAACAGTGCAATAACTTATTTAGAATAAGGTTCCATAATAATCTGTTTGACAGATTACATATTAGATATGAACGGGAAAGAAACCGGGTTTCTCATTCCTGACCATTTGGGATGCTAGGCATATGTTTGGATGATACCAAACTAGGACCCAAATTGGATAAGTGCCAATATAGGTTATCCTAAGGGAAACCATAAGTATAGTACTTATAAAATCTCACATGAGAACAATTAGATTGTTGCTCACCATGCGTTTTTCCTGAGAGGAATACAGAAATGCAGTGGTAAGTGGAGGGAGGATAGTAAAACTCGATGAAAATCAGAGTAATACTATTCAAGGCACCTATTCCTAATGGAACATAATAGTTCATCAATGATGAAACTATTCCATTAATCTTCGAGTACACAAGAACCGCGTAGATCAGAGAGAGTCAGAAAACAACCTGGGGTATGGGTTTCTGATCTCTCATCTCATAAAGATGTTAATCTTTTAAGGTATACCAACTGATTACGTATGAGGTAGTGATACAAGGTATCGACTCCCTATTATGACAAAGTGTCATGAGTCCAAAATGGATTCCATGTATATCAACAAGTTTGGATACTATTGATGTACCATAAGGCATTGTGCCTATTGGTACTTTATAAGTCTTCAAGGAAGACATACATGGAAGGCAACATACCAACGTACTAAGCTAGGCTTGTAAAGAAAAGGTAGAGTTATCAACATTGTATTGATTACGACGAAACCTTTTACATGTTGCCATTGTAAATCCATTTGGATAATGCTTGCTAAAGCTGTGTATTTCATTTATGAAATATGACAGCTTAACGGAAAATCGCTTCCTGAAAAGGAAACCTTTCGGAGGATGTTTATAACATCCTATCGGTTTTGCCGTACCATAACAAGCAAACAAGGTTTGCAGGTTATTCGATCCATGTTTGGATTGAAGCAAGCATAGGTTCTAGGAATTATCGTTTTGATGTAATCATAATGGAGTATGATTTAATTCAAAACGAAATGATTCTTGTGTATATAAGGAGGTTCGTGGGAGAGCACTGATAATTAAATTCCCATAAAGCAATCGGTGTGAAAGCTTGGCTTTCATAAGAAATTCTCCGTAGAATTCTGGGGAGTAACAACCTTTATTCAAGGAATAAAGATCTATTGGGATAGATTTGGAGTTGTTAACACTCTCTGGGAATTGTACATTTAAAATGTACTTGATATGGTGTCTCATACGCTTTGAGCATATGGAGTCACAATCAGGACAATCCAAGTGATAGTCATTGGATTGAAGTTAAGGACATCTATTAGTATCTTAAAGAACTAAAGATGATGTCTTAAGTTATGGAGTAGGAGAACTTGAAGTGACTAGGATCACTGCTGCAAGTTTCCAAACCGGTAAATACTGCGGTACTATAAAGTTTGAACAACGGGACAGTAAGCTGGAAATATTCCGAGCAAGATAACTGTTGCCGAATTAACAACAAATGCGGATTATTGCTGCAGCTGAGGCAGCAATAGAAGCCATTTGGATCGATAATAAATCTAATTAAATTAGATTTAGTTCTGTTAGCGGCTGAGCTAGGTGTCAGCACATGCTAAAGAATTAATGGTCTCATCGACGATCCAGATATATACTTCTATATTCATCTGATTCGTTCGGATCATACATCG
>SKCR01016023.1:0-20638 GCA_019454045.1 Zanthoxylum bungeanum
ATTCTAGAATGGTAGTCATAGCTCTAAGCTTTAATCTAGAGTTCCAAACTCTTATTAAATGTTTCATGTCTAGCATAAATATCTTTGACCTAATTAACAAGCACATTGTGTTTATATTTCCAAAGCATCCTAACATAATTTATTAGACTTATTTCAACTTTAAGCTATATAATCATGCATCCAATACATAATTCATCACTATATGTCTCACTAATGAAATCTCACTAATGAAGAACATAACTTAGGAGAAATCAAAAATTACCTAGTAAGCTTGATATAAAGATCCAATCTCATTCTCCTTTGATGAAATGGTTAGAGAACTTCCAAGGTTTGCAAGCTTCACTCCAAGATCCAATCTCGATTTCTCCTAGATGAAATATTGTAGAGACCTCACAAAGCTTCTCTAAAAACTTCTCTAACTTAGGCTAATTTCTCTAAGAATTGCTTGTATTTAACTTTCTCAAGCTTAATTAAAACATTCCTAAAGCTTGCAATTTATAGCAAAACTTACACAATATTTAATTAATAAAAGTTCTAATCAACTTTATGTGGGCTTAATTTAATTTGTCCAAATATGTATCATTAGTTGTGACTAATCACATTTGTTTACCACTTTGATTTAATATAATTAAATCAAGACAAAGAATAGGAAATGGATTAGTTCAATGTTTGCCACATTGATTTAATCCAATTAAATCAAGTCAAAAATACATATAATTACATATTTACAATTACCAAAATATTCTTAAAAGGAAGAGATATTTATGAATTTATTTTTAAGCCCTTGTGTAATTATTGAATTAATCCAATTAGGTCAAAGTAAATAATCAATGTTATCCAATAACACTTAATTATTTTAGTTGATAATTATAATATCAAATATTATCTTTTATCAAAATTAATCGTCTACGCAAGTTCTCAATGAGTACACTTCATATTGGGACTCTACAAATTCAGACACATTCGTCATATAAGCCTAGCTAATATGTACACAATTCAACCACCTCTAAATTCGCAAAGAACATGAACAAACTTTCTAAACTATACAAGTCGAGGTCATCACATATGTTTATCAATCCCTCCATCATAGGCTATCCGAGTTGTGCTTAAGAAACATAGAATACACAGTCAAGTTCCCCAGACGTATATCTTATGTCGACATGTTCACGATTCTTTACAACTGATGCGATCCACCATAGGTTATTGGCTTTGGCCAAATTCTTCAGAATCGTGACTTACTCACATGGATAACTAAACCTCTTATGGTACACATATGGGCCGACGAATCCTATTTTGATTCCTACTTGATTAGCGAGTGCATCGATCCACACCCAACGAACATCTAGAGGCCAGACCTTGAAAGGTTTCTGGCATACATGGCATCAAAGTGTGGAGGATCTCACACAAAATCAATGTTATCATATAGTCTGAGGATTACATATGCTACTTGACTCGAGGAAATTCCTATTGATGGTGGTGTGTGCTTCCAACTATTAGGAATCACCTGTGAGTCATTCAGTATTCGTTCCAACCAATACCCACACGTCTATACGAGCTTCCAAAGCTCGTGGTACATTGGGTTAAACCATTGGAACTGCAATTCCAATATACGACATGTGCTAGTCTTCTAGGTCGAATTTCTATAACCTAGAAGACTAGCACATGTCGTATATTGGAATTAGAGTTCCAATGGTTAAACCCGATGTACCATGAGTTTTAGAAACTCATATAGACGTGTGGGTATTGGTTGGACCAAATACTGAATGACTCACTGGTAATTCCTAATAGTTGGAAGTACACACCACATTTAATAGGAATCTCCTCGAGTCGAGTAGCATATGTAATCCTTTTACTATAGGAAATCATTTATTTTGTGTGAGATTCTCCACACTTTGATGTCATTTATGTCAAAAACCTTTCATGGTTTGGCCTCTAGATGTTCATTGGGTTTGGACCGATGCACTCAGTAATCAAGTGCGAAGCAAGATAGAATCTGTCGGCCTTTATGTGTACCATAAGGGGTTTAGGTATCCATGTGAGTAAGGTCATGATTCTTAAAGCCTTGGCCAAAGTCGATCACCTAGGATGGATTGCATCATTTATGAAGAATCGTGGACATATTGACATGAGATATGCGCCTCAGAAACTTGATGATGTATTCTATGTTTCCTAAGCACAATTCAGATAGCCTACGATGGAGGGATTGTTAAACATATGTCACAACCTCGACTTTTATAGTTCAGAAAGGTCATTCGTGTTCTTCACGAATTTAGAGGTGGCAAAATTGCGTGCATATTAGCTAGGCTTATATGACGAACGTGTATGAACTTAGAGAGTCCCAATATGAAGTGTACTCATTGAGCACTTGGGTAGCCGATTAATTTTGATAAAATATAATATTCGATATTATAATTTTTAACCAAGATAATCATGTATTATTGGATAACATTGATTATTTACTTTGACCTAATTGGATTAATTCAATAATTACACAATGGTTTAATTGTAAAATCATAATTATCTCTACCATTTGAGGATATTATGCTAATTGTAGGTATGTAATAATAGGTGGTTTTGGCTTGATTTATTTGGATTAAATCAAAGTAGCAAACATTGAACTAATTCATTTCATAATCCTTGTCTTGATTTAATTGGATTAAATCAAATGGTAGACAATGGAGATTAGTCACACCAAATTATACATATTTGGACAAATTAAATTAAACCTACATAAAAGTTAATTATAACTTTTATTAATTAAAAATTGCTTAAGTTTGCTATAAAGAGCAAGCTTTAGGAAGGTTTTAATTAAGCTCGAGAAATTCAAATACAAGCAATTCGTAGAGAAATTAGCCTAAGTTAAAGAAGTATTTAGAGAATCTTTGTGAGGTCTCTAAAACATTTCATATATGAGAAATCAAGATTGGATCTTGGAGTGAAGCTTGCTAGCATTGGAATCAAGATTGGATCTTGGAGTCAAGCTTGCAAACCTTGGAAGTTCTCCAACCATTTCATCAAAGGAGAATGAGATTGGATCTTTATATCAAGCTTACTAGGTAATGTTTGATCTTCTCCACTAAGTTATGTTCTTCATTAGTGAGTTCTCATTTGTGAGACATATAGTGATAAATTATATATTGGATGCATGATTACATAGCTTAAAGTCGAAATAAGTGTAATAAATTGTGTTAGGATGCTTTGGAGGTATAAACACAATGTGCTTGTTAATTAGGTCAAAGATGTTCATGTTGGACATGAAACATTTAATAAGAGTTTGGAACTCTAGATTAAAGCTTAGAGCTATGACTACCATTCTAGAATCACGTGACCATCTTTGGGTGAACTAGAATTGTTCATGAGACATTTCATAGTGGGATTCTAAATTAGTTTGTGTTTAGATTCAAAAAAATGCATTTTAGTATTTATAATACATGTATGCTAGTTGTATTACAAGTGTTGATGATGGTTATGATGCTAAAATTGGATTTTAGGTGTATTTGAAGTATCAGGAGAAAATTGAAGTATTTAGTATTGGTTTGAAGTAGAATAATTCTCACTGCCTAAGGAAATGTCGCGACTCTGACCCCTCAACATCGCGACACCGAGCATCAGACCTAGGAGCATCTCGACGCCCATCCTTACATGTCGCGACGCCGAGACGTTCAGCTCTCGGAGTTACTCTCTCACTTTGGAGCGTCTCACAAGTGCGCATTTAGAATAAATTTATGTTTTATAAAATTATTTGATATTTTAAAAAACTTTATTTTTGTTTTATAACATGTTTTGATGTTGGTTTTGATGTTAAATTAATGTTGGGTATTTTGAAAATGTTTAGGAAAGGTTAGAAGCAATCAGGTTAAACATCGTATTGCATTCATCTTTATGCTTCCTGAGTACTGAAGGGGTGAACAAAGAATTTGAAATAAAAAAAACATTGTGCGCTGCACACAATGCTACAGTACGCGCGTTTGTTGTGCACTACATGCGCTAAAACATGTTTCTTCCTATTCTGGAGTTTCCATACTCTGATTCAGCCCTAGGTTTTTGCAATACTCGTTCAATTACTCGCCATACGCGGTCATTCAAATTATTTCGTCGTTAGATTAAATGTTAGTTAGACTAATATTTAAATTGTTGTTTTAATTAACAGTTGGACTGTATTATAGTTGATTATATATAATTGGATTATATTAATCAATATATTTGAATTAATTAATTTCAGTTTTTAGTTGATTTTATAATTGGATTATAGTAATCAATGTAATTGAGGTTAATTAATTTAGATTATATTTGATTATATAGTTGGACTATTATAATCATTATAATAAATAGTACCACAAATTGTTGATTAAATAGTTGGACTATTAGAATCAAGATATAAAAATGAAAGATTAGTGTTTAAGACATAATCCTGGGTGAAAATGTATTTAAACGACTTTAATTTTCAAATTGGGAATAAATTTCAGGATGGTCCTGGAAAAATAATAAGTTACTTTATTTGATAAAATAACATATTAAGCCTAAGCATGGAGTTAAGCAAATAAGTGGAACATGACATTTGGAATATTCATGTAATGATAACTTTGGTGCTTAATCCACTATACTTGTCATATAGACTCCTTAATTTCTTTATCAGAACTAAGGATTAGATTCTTAAAATATGATATTGAAATTGAAGGATATTCAAAGATTAGATCTTAGAAGTACTTTTAAAATTGCAATAAATAATTCTTAGAGAATTGATGACTATTCTCAAGGAGACAAAGTCAAATCACATGTCACTTTGAGTGATGTGACAATTTGATTGATTGATTTGAGTGATTGATGTGGTAGTTGAAAAGCATTAAAGGCATTTGCTTTTTGACTTTTGCTTTTTGATTTTTGGTATTTGAAAATTAAAAGTGGTAAAATATTTTATTATTTTGGAAATATAAAAAAACAATATACACTTTTTCTTTTTGACTCTCTCTCTCCCATTTTTACGGTTTCTTGGAGAAACCATTTTCCCTCTCTTTCTCTCTTCTCCCTCTCACGGTTCACTGCCGATTTCTTCTCTAATTTTTCTGGTTAGACCGAATTTGTGAGAAGTAAAGAAGATAAAGAAGTGCTAGCACACACCTTAGGTTATACATAGGTGATAGGGAAACTAACACATGAGCTTGGAATCAATTTTGGAGCTTGAAGCTTGGAGCTTCCATGGTGTTCATCAATGGCCGGTCATGGAGGAGACAAAAACCACCAAAACTGAGCAGCCCACTGTCGTATGCATTAGCGGTACCGGTCTCAGGTTACGACCAAATACACCTACCCTGATTGCAGACTCCCATAGACACATAGTCATACTACCAATGGGATTCCGCGGGGGGTCTATCCAGAGCGAAGCTGTTTCCCGTACCATCGGTGAAACACAACCTCCTATTACACTTGCATGAGTATCCTATACCCAAATATATGAGAACTATGCCGTTGTGCCCTCACAAACGCGCACAAGTGTAATACTAGTCTTTTACGTATTTATCGATGTCCAATCTCGATAATACTCTGACTATGGATATTTAATGATTTATCCTTCGTGGACTGATATTGTCTCATATCATTCTCCGTCCAGGAACAAATCATAGAGACCTCTCATCATTTATACATCTATGTGATCTAATCACAAATGATAAGGGTGCAATCTCCTTTGTCACATAGTTAATTTGTACAACAACACCGTGATCTGTATAAATAGTGACGCTATGGGTCATAATTGTCCAACACGCGCGGGGCTCCGATCCGACCTGTGGAATTCCACATCCTTCTCAACAAATGCTACACCAACCTCACCTTAGTAAATCAAAGGATATAGCCTACCATGCAGGAGTTCATAGTACACTCAGGAATAAGATCAATCCATATATGACCATCTAGTAAATAAAATAAATTTCTTCAGTTAATAGATATTATAAGATATTCATTTTTTATCTGGGTCCAGTCTTATATGATCACATCATACAAGATGCCTTCATTATCATGTCATCATATGAACGATCTCGGATCAAAGTCGTTGTTAGGGATATGCCCTATACCCAACTTGTGGATGGGCTATATGTACATGTATTTGTAATATTTTCATTAATTAATAAAATGGCAATCTTTATTATATGTCTCTTACATAAATTATATGAATCATTAAACATTGTAATAAAGCCCTTGGAGTAATAAGATGACGGCCTCCACGCCTTATGAGAATCATTACTCTCAAATGTTCCTAGTCATAGTTTTGTGAAGGATCTGGGCTTTCACAAAGCAGAGAGACTAGCATGATGATATGATCCGCCCTTAAGTGGGGTAGCAGATCTCATATGCTACTAGTGGAGATCCGTCTGCTTGGTGTATCACATGGATGCATGAGTTGCTCATGTCCACCGAACTGACCGCTGAAAGTTTTAACATTGAGTGTTTATCCCATGTGTCTGTGAGAACTTTCATGTATCGATTGTATGACTAGTCCTTAGACTTGAGGTATTTACAATCTTATGTGTGGATCAAATGACTTTGACATTCTCCTTCCCTGGTTCAAAAGATCCGGTCATAAGGGTATGATTGGGTCATTTTTTGAAACACATGAAGTTTGTAAAGATACAACATAGAATTGCCACTCTCTCGGATATTATTTTCTTATAAGAGTAGTATTCTAGTTCGCGGGTTGATATGTGTGATCAGTGCTTGAGACTGTGGCCGCAACGGAAGAATCATGTGAGATTCTTGGGTTAGCACGATTCATGACACTATCAACATCATACATTTGACTATATGGGTAGACATTTTCCATACCATAGGTCAAACGGTGGGGATACAGTGAGGCGAGGGACCGTATCATATGTAAATCGCATACAAAATGGGTATATATCTTTCCTTCTCATTTGCGGGCCTTGTTATGTTGCTAGATGTCAACCTTGGTCATTGAAATTGAACGACCATCTGATCGGAGGATAATTTATGTTCGATTAAATTATCACGATTCATTTCATTTCCAACTTGAGGGGAACCCAAAAGGTCACACACAATAAAGTCGAAATCAATGGTTAACAGTGCATAATACAAATTTAACAGCATATATGATTGCTGTAGGAATTGTTCATAAATGGTTCAATGTGTTTAATTATTGAACAGATCATTTATGAGGTTCCATAGGTGCTTAGGGATTGGTGAATGACGATAGGGGCACTTTGGGAATTGGAATAAAAAAACGTGAATAGTAACTTGAATAGTAATTTTTTTTTATTTGTTATTTGTTTTGAATTCTAATTCGACCCAAACTCTTATTAGGGTTTTATAATCTCATTAAACCACTAAATTAAGATCCAATGGCTATGATTAAATTAGCTTTTATCCCACATCAGATTCTTAATTAATTTTGTTGTCTTTGGAGCACCTATATAAACCCAATGAATTCTTTACAAATTTTTGCACCAAACCTTACATATCTTGGGTTTATATAAGTGAGCAACTCTAAAGTTTAAGAGTAAGCCACTGATTTTGAGGATCCTTAAGTCTAATTGACTAGAGGAATCTCAAGTTAAAAGTTTTGAGGTATTTGCATAGGCTAGCACCAAGGGCAAAATACCCGTGTACTCAAGGCGTAGTCTTGCTGTTGAGTTTTGGCTTTGGTGTGTGCACCTTTGGAGGCCACACACTTGGGTGGCTCTCTGGAGCGTGGAAGAGCTTGCTGAGTTCAAGAAAAGTTTGTAGATTGGAGGGTGGACTGGAGGATTCTTCGGTTCAAGTAAGTCTTTTCTTTCTTTATTTTAATTAGAGTTCTTATGATAGTTAGCATGTTTAGGTTTATATTATCTGCATGTTTTTTGATTTTTTATGCTTAGAATATATAGTAACATGTCTAGGCTTGTAGAATAATCAAAACAAATGGGTCTTGGGCAAAGGGATAACGGCATCATAATTTTTTAATTTTCCGCTGCGCACTCGCGGCCGCTTCCCAACTGTCATCATACAAGTATATAATGGACCGCGGCTATAGATAAACCATAAACAAAGTACCCGCTTTGCTTGCTCTCTATGGACTTTTTTAGATTACTAACTTCAGACTTAAATCCTCTTGTGTATCACACAGACACTAAGTCTGAAAGCACATGAGTAATCAATAGTAAACAAGATAAATTATAATACACGATTTAAATCAAATAACTTTGATAAATGAATTATGCATCTATCATTTCAATAAACAATTCCGTTTACAATACATGAAGCTCTTGGGCATATATCCCTACAATCTCCCACTTGAACTAGAGCATCCTTTAGGTGACCTTCAAAAACTGTAGCCGATAAGGTCTTTGTAAACGGATCAGCCAGGTTGTCTGCAAATGGAATCTGCAAGACAGTGACATCTCCTCTCTGTACTATCTCCATAATGAGATGATATTTTCTCTCTATATCTTTTCCCTTATTGTGGCTTCTTGGTTCCTTGGAATTCGCCACTGCACCACTATTATCGCAATAAAGTGTGACTGGTTTATCCATATCTGGAACAACTTCAAAATCTCATAAGAACTTACGGAGCCAGATGCTTCCTTAGCTATTTCACAAGCTGCTACATATTCAGGCTCCATGGTGGAGTCAGCAATAGAAGATTGCTTTATTCTTCTCCACACAATGTCCCCACCACCTGGACGACCTCAACTAAAGTATATTGATTGTCATATCCATTAGCGGTGCAAGTCTCAGGTTACGACCAAATACACCTACCCTGATTGCAGACTCCCATAGACACATAGTCATACTACCAATGGGATTCCGCGGGGGGTCTATCCATAGTGAAGCTGTTTCCCGTACCATTAGTGAAACACAACCTCCTACTACACTTGCATGAGTATCCTATACCCAAATATATGAGAACTATGCCGTTGTGCCCTCACAAACATGCACAAGTGTAATACTAGTCTTTTACGTATTTATCGATGTCGAATCTCGATATTACTCTGACTATGGATATTTAATGATTTATCCTTCGTGGACTGATACTGTCTCATATCATTCTCCGTCCAGGAGCAAATCATAGGGACCTCTCATCATTTATACATCTATGTGATCTAATCACAAATGATAAGAGTGCAATCTCCTTTGTCACATAGTTAATTTGTACAACAACACCGTGATCTGTAAGAGTTCAATTCAAGGTCCCAAGGATCACAAATCATGCACAAAAAAACCGCATATGAACACATCAAAGGAGGTGCGGAATATACTCACATTGAATTTCGGTTTTGATGAATGAAGAAGACAAGCCATTTTCGTCCTCCATTGAGCTCGGCAGTAGCTCCTCCTTGCAGTGGGCTGTGCGATTTTAGTCCTCTTTGAACCTCCAAGAATCGGCCATGCATGAACTCCATTGAAGCTCCAAGCTTCAAGCTTTCCAAGCTCATGAAGACACTTCCCTATCACCTATGTATCACTCAAGGTGTGTGCTAGCACTCAGTTTTGCAACAAAAACGTCACCTTGCTTCTCTATTTACTCGGCAGAAAACAGAACAAGAAGAAGAAGAAGACTGTTGCCAAAACCGTGAAGGAGAGGAAGAGAAAAGGGAGGGAGAGCATTTTCACGTGAAACCGTGAAGCATGAGAGAGAAAAGGCAAATGGTTTTTCTTATATTTGTATTTTATTTCCAAAATAAAATCAAATACCAAAAACTTTTCATTTACCAAGTACAAAAGTCAAGAAAGCAAAAGGCTTTCATCATTTCAACTTTTACTTTAAGTCATATCACATCACTTTTCACATCACATCTATTCACTTTAATAAAGTGACATATTGTCAAGTCACATCACTCAAAGTGACAATTGATTTGACGATTGACGCGACTAGCGATTTGACGCTTGATATGACTCGCGTACCACGCTCGAATTCGAAATGCGAATGCGCTCGCAATCACTCTCGGGCTCGGGTTCGCTAATTCCAAATTAACGAATTTTCCGTCGCGTCGTAATTAAGTGATTACGCCTAGCGAATTCACTATTCACGTCGCTAACGAATTAATTCTAAATTAATTCGTTCGCCCGAATTAAAATCTAATTTTAATTCCGCGTCGAAATCCAATTTCTAATAATATATCGAATATATTATTTCATCGATTAATTCCAAATTAATCGTTCTCTCTCTTTAATTAATATTTTATCCCAGATAAAATATCTCCGCAATTAATCCCAGATTAATTTTCTCTCTCATCGAATTAATCCCAGATTAATTCTATCTCTCTCTTCTAATTAATCCCAGATTAATCAAAGTGCGGTAATACGTCATCGGTGAATCTTCAGGAAGCGACCCATGAGATCTCCGGATATGTTGGCAGTAAATACGATCGTCGGACTGTCCGAACACGTAAGTACCTCGTACTACGTTTATATCGATTTACAAGACAAGGTTGGCTTCTAGCAAAGCGCCATGCCTACCCAATTCTCCAGAAATATTCTTACAGGAATATATAGATCTGTATCAAGCGTAGTATACCGTAGTATTGTGTATATTGGCCCAGTATCGGATAATCACGTGCTAGGGCTGGGGCTGGATAAGTGTCTGCCCCGTCCGAAGCACATGTCGGATGTCTGGTAACATAGTCTCTATAATCGGATATACATGACCTGGTCACAATATCCCGATTGGTTGCGCAACACTCAAGAGCACTAGTACCGTATCCTGCGTGACATCAACTCCAATATGACTGAAGTGATACTTCCGTCTTGACATCACACCCAATACACTACGACTCTCTGATAAACCCAGAAATGGTGTACACAGAACCCGTTTAAAGTCCCCTACCACCAAGACCAAAGTCTATCGATTATCGTAAGTATTAGCGATGTAAGTCTCAGGTTAAGACCATACACACCTACCTTGATTTCGGCCTCCCATAGACACATAGTCATAATACCAATGGGATTCCGAGGGGTCTATCCAGAGCGAAGCTGTTTCCCGTACCATCGGTGAAACACGACCTCCTATCGCACTTGCATAAGTATCCAATACTTATATATATGAGAACTATGCCATTGTGCCCTCACAACACGCACAAGTGCAATACTAGCCTATTCTGCATTATCGATGTCCAGTCTCGATAATACTACGGCTAGGAATATTTAATGATTAATCCTTTGTGGACTGATACTGTCTCATATCATCTCAATCCAGGAACTAATCATAGGGACCTCTCTTCATTTATATATCTATGGTGATCTAATCACAAATGATGAGAGTGCAATTTCCTTAATACATAGTTAATTTGCTACAACAACACAATGATCTGCGCAAATAGTGACGCTATGGGTCATATTATCCAACAATCTCCCACTTGGCACATAGCCAGTCACTCGAGTGTCTAACACCCGAACTATGTACGGTTCGCTCAAATTGCTGAGGAAAGGTTTTCGTCAGCGGATTTGCTTAATTATCGTCTGACGCGATTTACACGATCATCACATCGCCACGATGTATGATCCGAACGAATCAGATGATATAGAAGTATATATCTGGATCGTCGATGAGGCCTTTAATTCTTTAGCCTGTGCTGACGCCTAGCCCAGCTGCTAACAGAACTATATCTAATCTAATTAGATTTATTATCGATCCAAATGGCTTCTATTGCTGCCTCAGCTGCAGCAATAATCCGCATTTGTTGTTAATTCGGCAGCAGTTATCTTGCTCGGAATATTTCCAGCTCACTGTCCCGTTATTCAAACTTTATAGTACCGCAGTATTTGCCGGTTTGGAAACTTGCAGCAGTGATCCCAGTCACTTCAAGTTCTCCATCTCCATAGTTTAAGACAACATCTTTAGTTCTCTAAGATACTAACAGATGTCCTTAAATTCAATCCAGTGACTATCACTTGGATTGACCTGATTGTGACTCCATATGCTCGAAGCGTATGAGACACCAATACAAGTACATTTTAAATGTACAATTTCCAGAGAGTGTTAACAACTCCAAATCTAGCCCAGTAGATCTTTATTCCTTGAATAAAGGTTGTTACTCCCCAGAATTCTACGGAGAATTTCTTATGAAAGCCAAGCTTTCACCGATTGTTTTATGGGAATTTCATTGTCAAGTAGTGACATATTATTATTATTTTACATGACATTCATGTCAGTGCACTCCCACTAACCTCCTTATATACACAAGAATTATTTCGTTTTGAGTTAAATCATAAACCATTATGATTATTTCAAAACGTCAGTTCCAAGAACCCTATGCTTGCTTCAATCCAAACATGGATTGAATAATCTGCAAACCTTGTTTTTCGGTTATACAAAATCGTCAGAATGTTATAAACATTCTCCAAAAGGTTTCCTTTTCAGGAAAGCGATTTTGATTGTAACTGACATATTTCATAAATGAAATATACAGTTATCAACAAGCATCTTCAAAATGGATTTACCATGGCAACAGGTAAAAGGTGAACCGTTATTAACACAATGTTGATAACGATACCTTTCCGTCAAAAGCCTAGCTTTGTACGTTGGTATGTTGCCATCCATGTATGTCTTCCTTGAAGACGTATAATGTACCAATAGGCACAATGCTTTGTGGTACAACAACTAGTATCCATAATAGTCGTTATACATGGAATCCATTTCGGACTCATGGCACTTTGCCATAACAGGGAGTCGATACCTCGTATCACTTCCTCAAAACGTAGTCGGTGGATATACCTTCATAAGATTGACATCTTAATGAGGTTAGATCTTAATGAGGTTAGATTTCTTGTGTATTTGAAGATTAATGGTACAGATTCATCATAGATGAATTGTTTGTGTTCCATTAAGGACTTCGTGCTTTGAATAGTATTACTCTGATTTTCATCGAGTATCATTATCCTCCCACTGACCACTGCATATCGGTATTCCTCTCAGGAAAACCGCATGGTGAGCAACAACCACATTGTTCTCATGTGGGATTTATAAGTACTATACTTATGGTTTCCCTTAGGATAACCTATATTGGCACTAATCCAATTTGGGTTCTTAGTTTGGTATCATCCAAACTTTATGCCTGGCATACCCAAATTATCAGGAATGAGAAACCTCGTTTCTTTCCTGTTCATATCCTATATGATATCTGTCAAACAGATTTACATGGAACCTTATTCTAAATAAGTTTTGCACTGTTAATACATATCCTGTTTGAAGGAAATGATAGCTCAGAGCGACTCGTGATAAACCTTATCATGTCCAACAAAATTCGGTTTTAGTTCGGACACACCGTCTAACTGACGTGTCTCGTTTAATTGTGTCCTAGACAACAATGCCATAAATAAGTCTCTATTGATCAAATCAATTTGAGCTATTTATTTGTCAATTTATATGTTTGAGATTTTTAATTATATTCAAAATATAAATTCTGTTATTCACATCTAATGTGTTTATCTCAGTATCATCTTTATATAATAAAACACTTTAGTGTTCTAGAATATAAAGGTTTTATCCGCAACGGATTAAACACTGGTAAAGAGATAATGTCTCTAGTCAAACTAGTTACATAATAACAGTTCCTAATTCAAGTACATACCCGAAGGGTAGTTCCTAAACTTAGGTATCTACGGTCGAAACAGCGACTTTCGTCCCGTTTCCGATTCGCAGAGGAATCTCAGCTTGAAGTCAGTATCCTGCTTAAAGCAGATTCTGAACATCAATACATATATTTTATGTACCACACTAAGTATTTAAAATCTAATTTCAATACTAGCTGTGAACATAACTAAGACAAATATTTTTAAAGTTAGAGCCTCGCCCTTTCTTTAATTCCTTCGTGTCTTCCATATCCAAATGGTAGTCACTTTGGGATATGTCAATTATCCTTTTCAATATTTTAGGAACCTTAGGCCAAGCCTTGGGTTTTGGAATATCGAAACGATGTGCACCTCGTGCTACATGCCCAATTGCAAATTTTGACTTTATCTTCTCTAGAATAGTCAATTAATTCTCCAAGAATTATTAATTGCAATTTTAATACTTTTAAATCTAAAGATAGATTTATTATAAGTATATTAATTAAGCATTAAAGTCATCATCACATAAATCTTCCAAAGATTTTATGCTATACTATTTGCTTAATTTTGGGCGTAACGTATAATAAGTTATTTTATCAAATAAAGTAATCTATTATTTATTCCCAATTTGAAAATTAAATCATTTAAAATATTTTAATCCCAGATTATATTTTACATATCCAACTTTTCAATTTCTTATCTTGATTACAATAGTCCAACTATTTAATCAACGATTAGTGGTACTATATATATTATAATGATTATAATAGTCCAACTATATAATCAAATATAATCCAAATTAATTAACCTCAATTACATTGATTACTATAATCCATTACCATGATTACGAGATTTGGAAAATGGATGTTAAAACAGCTTTTCTAAATGGATTTCTTGATGAAGAAATCTATATGGAACAACCAGAGTGTTTTGCATCTAGCGAGAACTTGAGCATGTTATGCAAGCTTAAGAAGTCCATTTATGGACTTAAACAGGTTTCACGAAGTTGGAATCTTCGATTCGACGAGATAATCAAATTTTATGGTTTTCTCAAGAATTCAGAAGAATCCTCTGTGTATAAGAAGGCTAGTGGGAGTATGGTGGTATTTTTAATTCTCCATGTTGACGACATCCTGATTATTGGGAATGATATCATGATGATTCAAGACGTCAAAGCTTACCTCTGTAAGAATTTCTCATAAAGGACCTAGGTTAAGTTTCTTATGTCTTAGGCATAAAACTCTATAGAGATGGAGAAAGAAAGGTTAGTGGGTTATCCCAATCAACGTACATAGATAAGATCTTAGAACAATATAATTTTGGTAATTGTAAGACAGCTAACATACCGTTCAGACATAGCTTACATCTTTCAAAGAAGATGTGCCCATAAACATAATATGAGAAGATTAGAATGTCTAATCAACCTTATGTTTCATGTTTGGGCAGCATCTTGTATGCCATGTTATGTATTAGGCCTGATATCAGCTTCGCAGTTAGTGTGACCAACAAGTATCAGTCCAATCTAGGTAATGACCATTGGATGGCCATTAAACATGTACTCAAGTATCTTAAAGGTTCTAAGGATAAGTTGATAATATATAGAGGAAATGAACTGTAAGTTAATGGGTATACGGATTTTGATTTCCAATTGGATCCTGATGATGGAAAATCTATATCAGGATTCGTGTTTACCCTTAATGGAGGCACAGTTTGTTGGAAGAGTTCCAAACAGGGGTCAACAACTGATTCCACCAGAGAGGTGGAATATATTACAGCTTCTGAAGCTGCAAAGGAAGCTGTATGAGTTAGGAAATTTATCATATAGTTGGGAGTAGTCCGAAATATCAAGAATATGATTTTGTTATACTGTGATTATTCTGAAGCCATTGCGCAAACAAAAGAACCAATGGCGCATCAGAAGTCGAAGCATGTGCAACGTAAGTACCACATCATTCGTGAGATTTTGTCATGAGGGGACATTGTCGTGTGTAAGGTACCGAGTGAAGATAATATAACAGACTCGCTTACCAAAGCCATTCCTCTAAAGTTATTTGATAAACATATGGAGTCGATGGGTATTAGATACAATAGATATTCGTTGTTGCTTAGAGCGCTAATTTTCTTATGCATTTCCCTGTAATTACTTATGTAATATTTTATTATGAATAAAATAAACAGTTTCTATTATATAACATCTCTTTTTCTTAGACAGTTCATGGTCAAGGTACATTACTTGATCAGTAAAGTAAACCCGTTGAGACTGCTACATGTCGTATATTGGAATCTTGGATTCCAATGGTTTCTCAATTAACCATGAGTCTTAGAGACTCGTATAGACGTGTAGGTGTTTATAGCGGATAAACACAGAACGACTCACCAAAGATTCTTAATGGATGGTACACCAACGTCAATAAGAATCTTCTCGGGTTGAATGAGCATAATAATTCTTTGACTTGAGATACCACTATAGATATATGAGTTATCCTCCACACTTAGATGACAGTCACGTCACTGATCTATTAAGATCAGACCTCCGCCTGTTCGTTAGGTATGGACTGATGTTCAGGATATCCTGTGTGTATCAAGAAAGGATCCGTCAGTTCTGTGTACAGAGCATAGGTATTCAATATTGAATTAGCAATCTGTGAAATCCATAAGCCTGTGGTACACTGTAGAAATTAGTTCTAAGTGTTATTAAGAGATTGCTAATAGAAACGTCGAAGTGATTATATCTATAGAGATCTGACGTTTATATCTATATCTCTGGAATAATCCGGATACCTGTGACGGAGAGATTATACGTATGCAATGACCTCGACCTGTATGGTTCAGAGAGTTTATCCGTGTTCGTTATGATTTACGGGTGGGTAGATTATGGACACGAAATTGGATTTTATGATGGATATGCCTGAACCTAGAGAGTCCCACAAATGAAATATACTCGTAGAGCACTAGGCCAACTTTTATGAATAATACTAATTATTTATAAATCATTTAACGATTAAACGATAGATACACGCAAAGGGACCTAATGGCCATTTCTTAATTAATGTGTATTTGTATTTAATGAATGATTTTATTAAAAAAAACACATTAATTAAATGTCAAATTATGATATCTGACATAAATTATTAAATATATGTATTTGAATATTTAAAGTAAATACAATACATATATTTAAAATATTTGTATTAAAATAATTATTTAATTATTAATTGTTAAATAATCAAAGTAATTAAAATATAAATATCTTAAGTTATGATTACATTGGGAAATGGATTTATTTAAGTGGTTTGACTTATTGTAATTCATTAAATGTTGTAATGATCAATGCAACAAGTTAACTAGCTTTAATTAAATGAAACAAAAATATCTAGATATTTATTTTTTACTTCCAAAAATTAGGCCAAGGCTAAATGTGGAAGTATAAATTGTTTTGTTTTATTTTTTCATTCATTAGGTTAAGCCACCAAAATATTACAAAAGAAGTTTGAGAGAAAGTTGAAGAACAATGAAAGCTTGATCAAAACTTGGATTTTGTAAGTTTTTCTTAAACGTTTTCAACTAGAAAATTATTTATATGTTTCTAGGCTTCAACATGTGTTGCTTAGAATTTTCTCTATTCTTCAAGCATGCAATAAAATGGTTGGAAACTTGTATGAAGGATGTTTGCATGTATATGAATTAAAGTGAGCTTACAATTGGTTATTAAGCTCTCTTTTGATTATTTGATAATCAAGTTGCCATTCAAGAGTTGTTAAGCCACTAATTGATGACCTAGAATTGTTCTTGTGTTATTTCAAAGTGGTGAGGCTTGTTTGGTGTGGTAAAGATTGAATTAATGTTGAATTTTTTTAATTTGGTGTAATTTGTTCAATTGAAGAATTTATAAAAGTAGGATTCTTAACCCTTTCTAAATTTGTGGCTTTTCATATATGTGTTGAGTAATGATGTATATTAAATTTGATGATGATTGTATTTTATCTTGACTTTTTTTGCACAAGATTGAACCAATTTGCAAAAACCTGTAAAATTTGGGACCTCTCGGTAATTTGTAAATTTTTGTGGTTTTGGTTGCAATTTGTATTTTGATGTATTAGACATGAATAAATCATTTTGGGATTGATTTGGTATCACTTAAAATTGTATTTGATTTTCCGGGTTCCGCTGCGTTACCCGGGAAATCCCCAACACAAGGATGGTCAAGTGATTCTAGAATGGTAGTCATAGCTCTAAGCTTTAATCTAGAGTTCCAAACTCTTATTAAATGTTTCATGTCTAGCATAAATATCTTTGACCTAATTAACAAGCACATTGTGTTTATATTTCCAAAGCATCCTAACATAATTTATTATTAGACTTATTTCAACTTTAAGCTATATAATCATGCATCCAATACATAATTCATCACTATATGTCTCACTAATGAAATCTCACTAATGAAGAACATAACTTAGGAGAAATCAAAAATTACCTAGTAAGCTTGATATAAAGATCCAATCTCATTCTCCTTTGATGAAATGGTTAGAGAACTTCCAAGGTTTGCAAGCTTCACTCCAAGATCCAATCTCGATTTCTCCTAGATGAAATATTGTAGAGACCTCACAAAGCTTCTCTAAAAACTTCTCTAACTTAGGCTAATTTCTCTAAGAATTGCTTGTATTTAACTTTCTCAAGCTTAATTAAACATTCCTAAAGCTTGCAATTTATAGCAAAACTTACACAATATTTAATTAATAAAAGTTCTAATCAACTTTATGTGGGCTTAATTTAATTTGTCCAAATATGTATCATTAGTTGTGACTAATCACATTTGTTTACCACTTTGATTTAATATAATTAAATCAAGACAAAGAATAGGAAATGGATTAGTTCAATGTTTGCCACATTGATTTAATCCAATTAAATCAAGTCAAAAATACATATAATTACATATTTACAATTACCAAAATATTCTTAAAAGGAAGAGATATTTATGAATTTATTTTTAAGCCCTTGTGTAATTATTGAATTAATCCAATTAGGTCAAAGTAAATAATCAATGTTATCCAATAACACTTAATTATTTTAGTTGATAATTATAATATCAAATATTATCTTTTATCAAAATTAATCGTCTACGCAAGTTCTCAATGAGTACACTTCATATTGGGACTCTACAAATTCAGACACATTCGTCATATAAGCCTAGCTAATATGTACACAATTCAACCACCTCTAAATTCGCAAAGAACATGAACAAACTTTCTAAACTATACAAGTCGAGGTCATCACATATGTTTATCAATCCCTCCATCATAGGCTATCCGAGTTGTGCTTAAGAAACATAGAATACACAGTCAAGTTCCCCAGACGTATATCTTATGTCGACATGTTCACGATTCTTTACAACTGATGCGATCCACCATAGGTTATTGGCTTTGGCCAAATTCTTCAGAATCGTGACTTACTCACATGGATAACTAAACCTCTTATGGTACACATATGGGCCGACGAATCCTATTTTGATTCCTACTTGATTAGCGAGTGCATCGATCCACACCCAACGAACATCTAGAGGCCAGACCTTGAAAGGTTTCTGGCATACATGGCATCAAAGTGTGGAGGATCTCACACAAAATCAATGTTATCATATAGTCTGAGGATTACATATGCTACTTGACTCGAGGAAATTCCTATTGATGGTGGTGTGTGCTTCCAACTATTAGGAATCACCTGTGAGTCATTCAGTATTCGTTCCAACCAATACCCACACGTCTATACGAGCTTCCAAAGCTCGTGGTACATTGGGTTAAACCATTGGAACTGCAATTCCAATATACGACATGTGCTAGTCTTCTAGGTCGAATTTCTATAACCTAGAAGACTAGCACATGTCGTATATTGGAATTAGAGTTCCAATGGTTAAACCCGATGTACCATGAGTTTTAGAAACTCATATAGACGTGTGGGTATTGGTTGGACCAAATACTGAATGACTCACTGGTAATTCCTAATAGTTGGAAGTACACACCACATTTAATAGGAATCTCCTCGAGTCGAGTAGCATATGTAATCCTTTTACTATAGGAAATCATTTATTTTGTGTGAGATTCTCCACACTTTGATGTCATTTATGTCAAAAACCTTTCATGGTTTGGCCTCTAGATGTTCATTGGGTTTGGACCGATGCACTCAGTAATCAAGTGCGAAGCAAGATAGAATCTGTCGGCCTTTATGTGTACCATAAGGGGTTTAGGTATCCATGTGAGTAAGGTCATGATTCTTAAAGCCTTGGCCAAAGTCGATCACCTAGGATGGATTGCATCATTTATGAAGAATCGTGGACATATTGACATGAGATATGCGCCTCAGAAACTTGATGATGTATTCTATGTTTCCTAAGCACAATTCAGATAGCCTACGATGGAGGGATTGTTAAACATATGTCACAACCTCGACTTTTATAGTTCAGAAAGGTCATTCGTGTTCTTCACGAATTTAGAGGTGGCAAAATTGCGTGCATATTAGCTAGGCTTATATGACGAACGTGTATGAACTTAGAGAGTCCCAATATGAAGTGTACTCATTGAGCACTTGGGTAGCCGATTAATTTTGATAAAATATAATATTCGATATTATAATTTTTAACCAAGATAATCATGTATTATTGGATAACATTGATTATTTACTTTGACCTAATTGGATTAATTCAATAATTACACAATGGTTTAATTGTAAAATCATAATTATCTCTACCATTTGAGGATATTATGCTAATTGTAGGTATGTAATAATAGGTGGTTTTGGCTTGATTTATTTGGATTAAATCAAAGTAGCAAACATTGAACTAATTCATTTCATAATCCTTGTCTTGATTTAATTGGATTAAATCAAATGGTAGACAATGGAGATTAGTCACACCAAATTATACATATTTGGACAAATTAAATTAAACCTACATAAAAGTTAATTATAACTTTTATTAATTAAAAATTGCTTAAGTTTGCTATAAAGAGCAAGCTTTAGGAAGGTTTTAATTAAGCTCGAGAAATTCAAATACAAGCAATTCGTAGAGAAATTAGCCTAAGTTAAAGAAGTATTTAGAGAATCTTTGTGAGGT
>SKCR01016024.1:0-20792 GCA_019454045.1 Zanthoxylum bungeanum
TACTCCCATAAGCAAGTAAATACAAAGTAAAGTAGACCGAAACATAAAAATCTTCAGATATAGTACAAGAACGGAGTAAAAGGAGAAAATGGTGCTAAGTAAAAGGTTTAGAAGAAAGATAGTCTATAGGAGATGATTAAGAGAGAAAGTATTAATCAAGCAATAACGGAATACAAAAGAACCAGCGATAGACATAACCAGAGAATTATAAAATTTGATACCCTTCAGTTAGGGAGATAGAGACGTAGACCACAAAAGTTTCAGGTATATAATAGAGCAATAAAGGAGACAAAGGACAATAATTAGAACTTGGAGATAGAACTATTGAAAAGATGGATATTGGGAAGCAAGTGTTGGATCCGTAAAAATAGGCTGGCGTTGCTACATGCACCCCCGGTGTCACGACGTGTACTGGAAAATTTTCACAGATTTGGTTTTGGAATGTGAGCATCGTGACACCTAAAGACTGTTGTAGGGTTTTTTCAGGGGCTGAATCCGGTAACACAGCGGAAGCGGTGGAAAATCAGATTTTTCGAGAATACAAAGCCGTCTCGAGGCGCCTTTTGAATCTCACGTTTTTGGACTAACAACGGAGATCGCGGGATATACTATCGTATATCCCTCTCCCACTCACTATTTTAAATATTAAGGTTTCAATCTAAAATATCTAATATTTTATTTTAACTAGTGTGGATAAAAATATGGTGGCTAAATCATTATTTTTTATTTACACTAGTTTGTCATAAGTGAGCTAATCAATTTTAACTATTAAAATTGTATCACTAATATTTCATTAGTCTCTACTAATAGTTTTACTCAATTAAACTAATTTAATTAGAGTGGTATTAGTGAGCTATTATATTTTAACTCTTAAAATACTAGACACTAATAAGTTTAAAAATTATGGAATTATAAAAGGTCAAAATTTTAATTAAACATTTTAATAAATCTTAGTGCGTTATAAAATCCAATAGTACATGGAATTGTATCCCGAGTGCAGATCATATTACCGTCCATTCGGATTCGGCTATGGAATTTATATCCGGGTTTCCATCCTATATACCAATGAAATTTATTATGCACCAATTAAGCCCAATATATTAGAATTCAAATTTTAAACCATAAATCCAAATAATCCAATTAATTGATTTCTATGCATATCATATTATAATTTAAACATTTTAAATTACATAAAATCATATTTTTATGTGTATAATGATAATGCATCTATGACATGTTACGGCATGTAAAATGCAAGAGTGGGCACCCTAAGCTATATGACATGTTATTCAAACAATTCGAAATAAACATACATATAACATAAAAAATTATTTTGCATTGACTGGATCTTATTTTTCCTATACTAATCTAATTAGTACAAAAGATTTACCAAAGCATTCCTTGGTCTTCAAATCCCGCTCTAAAGTGGCGTTGGCTCCTTTTGCGACTTCGGTGCTCCAAATTACAAAGATTGAAATTTTACATTGAAAAATAAAATTACAACAAATGTAAAAAATGGCCTTATGGTCGTACCTCCCAAAAACAAAACCAACTATAAAAATAAGAGTCGGAAAAATTTACGACCAATGCAAAATCCATTCATCACATGAAATAACAAAAACATTCATCATATGAATATCACAATGTGCCCACTCATCTAAACATGCATATAATATTTATAACTCATATAAATATATTAAAAACAAAAACTTTAAATGAAAAAGAAAAGGATTAAGAAAACTTTTCAACCTCGCTCTAGATGCCAATTGTAGGAAACGCTTTCTCGCGCAGCAGAAGCGATTAGGCACACGGATCGACCTTGAAAATTTTTTCTGCTTTCCCTTCCTTAAAGCCGAATGGAACCAACACATATACTGAGATTTTGCTTCTATTTCGGACAAAATCTCAGCCCCAGAATGCGCCCAAAATAGTCCCCGAACAGCCCCCGAACTGCAGTGAAATAATGGACTGTTTTGGACCAGTTACACAACCGAACTGCACACAAATCACCCACTGAATTGCGTGAACTGCATGGGTGATATAGGTATGATTTTTCCACTCAAAAAAAAAAAAATCCTAAATCAGTCCCAAAAAGTCCCCAAGGTGTTTCCCAAAAAAACCCGAATTAAAACAAAACAAATCGAACCTCGATTGTAACAAGTGAAGTGCGACAAAGAGGTATTATTGTTCCTCAATGCCATGACTTATAAGAGTGAAGTAGAAGATGATTTGTTCGTCTCCACAAGGTATTCCGAGATATATCTCGTTACCAACGGAAAGTAGTGTGGGCTACATACACAAACAAATCCCTAAACATTTTAGAGATTTAATCACACACTAAAAATATTTTTCTTATTCTTGTTCTTCAATATTGTTTCTCAACTTTTGAGAGAATGGAGAAGAAGAATAAGGTGGCTAGGGTTTGGAAAATAATGGGGTAGTAAAAAAATATATTTTTTCTTTTTATACTTATGGTAATTTGTTTCATAAAACAAATCAACCACTTCCATCCCACCTATGTCAAATTCGGCCAAGCTAGGGTTTCTTTTAATTTTTTTTCAACATCAATATTCAATTACCATTATTGAAAAGATGTTACAAAATTAAATAAGCAATTAACAAATTTGAAAATCACAATTTCCAAATTAATGCCAAGGATTTTATTTGTTTCCAAAATAAACAAATCCATCCCCTAATGGCTTGAGGAATTCGGCCACTACAAGGAATAATAGATAAATTTTGTAGCATTAGGTATTCAATTCCATGATTGAAATATATGTTACAAAATTAAAGAGTTACTAACTTTTAAAAAGATGTAACTTCCAAATTTAATTCAAAGGTTTCCAAAACCCAAATTTGGAATTCCAATATTAGCCTTCATTAAATTATATCATTTATAATTTAATTATTAGCAATAAATAATTATCATATAATCATTTATTATATAAATCATATATTAACTTTTAATATATAGTTGTAAGTGTGACAAATAATATTATTAATCATATTAATAATATTTATACCTTTGTGAGTATATAATTGGACTATCCAATTATACTAAATTCGTTATAGTAAATCGAGCTAGCACGTGGACCAAATGGACCTACGGTTCCGAGCTCCAATAACCTCGAAATATTAATTAAGCTCTTAATTAAATATTCAGAATTATTAACTCCGGGTTATTCCACTAAAAACCCAAAGTCGCACTCTCGTTGCCGCAGAGGATATATTAAGTCGATCTAAGTCGTTGTCCATCGATATAGTCATTACAAACGAATTGACCATTCACGAGTATCTCGTAATTAAAGCCGGGTCATAATGTTCGTTATACCCCACTAATTATTTTTAATCTTTCTATTCGTAATAGAGAGACTTGAGCGCTCAAATCGTTCAAGTACCGAATCAACCCTTAAGAAAGATACTCATCTACTTCTCGCAAGAAGGAGTGAACTCCATGTCTATGCAAAACGTTCACAGCTACAAAACAAACTATGTCCCCAAAGTATGTAGCTATTGGTCGGGACTGCTACACCAACCTCACCATTGTAAATCAAAGGACATAGCCTGCCAAGCAGGAGTTCGTAGTACTCTCAGGATTAAGATCAATCTATATATGAGCATCCAATAGATCGAAATGACTTTCTTAGTTTAACAGATATTATAAGAATGTCATTTCCATCTGGGTCCAGTCCTATATGATCGCATCATAAAAGGTGCCTCCATTCTCATGTCTCTACATGGACAATCCAGATCAAAATCGCCATACAAATATAGAATGGACCGCAGCTATAGATAAACCACAAACAAAGTACCCACTTTGTTTGCTCTCTATGGACTATTTAAGATTACTAACTTCAGATTTAAATCCTCTTGTGTATGACACTCATACACTAAGTCTGAAGCTACATAAGCAATCTATGATATTTAAGATGATATATACAATGCGAAAATTAAACAAAAAATTTGATAAATGAATAATGCATTATTTTATTTCAAAACATATAAAACCGTTTACATCACATGTAGCTCTAGGGCATACATTCCAACATATAGTACCTAACCAGACCATCATCGAGCTTGAGTAAATAAAAAAAATATGTATTCATAGATCTCTATGGAATGCATGTACTCACCCCTCAACTTATAGCTCAGTAAGGAGAAGAACCAATAAAGAAGAGTATTTGATAGAATAGACGGATCACGAGATGGCTAGACAGCTGAACCAATAAGTTGAACGAAACATATATAAGAATAATGAGAAGGGAATATTCTATGTTAGATAGAATAGTTTGAAGTCACAGTAAGTCAAGCCAAATATAGAAGTCATCGTAGAACTAGAAGCCCTTAAGGTAGTAAAAGCTCAAAAGAGTGAAGGAACCAGAGAGAGCGGTTCTCAGGAATATAGTATATGACTTATAAGAGCCTTATTATACTGGGATGGAAGAACTAGTAGGAGAATATCACCTGAACCAAAAGTTTTAGTAAAGATGTCCTAAGGGATCAAAGTTGATGAAGTTCCTAGGGGAGTAAAAAAGAAAGAAGTTTAAAGAAATGAGATAAAGAGGAAATCTAAGTATCAGGGCAAACTTCGTAAGAATGAATAACAAATGGAGTATAGTAGGACTTTGAGAGAGAGAGTGACCCTTAAGCAGGTTCTCGGTAAAAAGTAGTAAGGTCAATAAACAAAAAACATTCAGGAGTATATTTGAAGGAGATAATTCAGATAGTACCTAGCAGAAGTACCTTAGTGTGGGAGCCAACACTAGTAAACAAGGGAGTCATAGGCTTATAGATGAGCAGTACCTATAAATACAACACGGGTAACTAGTGAGATCACCATAACCAGAAAGGCTTCAGGACCAAACCCCACCCTCCCAACCCTCGTTAAAAAACATCAGCAAAGATGGACCTCGATCATTGCCCCAAAATACTCTCAGAAACAAGTGAATGCATAGTGGAAGAAGACTGAAACATAAACCTTCAGACTTAGTACAAAAGCAGAATAAAAGAGGAAGATAACTCTGAGTAAAAGATTTAGGAAAGAAGTTGTCTAAATGGAACGATGAAGAGATAAATTAGTTGTCAAGCAATGTCGGGAATACAAAAGAACCAGCGTTATACATAACTGGGGATATGTAAAAGCAGATATCATTTGGATAAGGAGACAAATACATGTACCAAAGAGGTTCCAGGCATAAATTAGAGCAGGAAAGAAGACGTATAGGACATCAAGTAAAATTTTTGGAGATGGAACTATCGAGATAAGAGGATAATAGAAAAGATACTAGATAAACAATGACAGGGGTGCATAAGTGCTAAGATAGACTTTCAATGGTTAAGTTTAGTAGTACTATGGAACAACATAAAATTACCTACAAGTAATATAAAGTAATAACTATACACAAGTGGGGGTGAATTGGGTTATTGTCTAATAATGCAGAATTTAAAATCTTTGCCGATTTTATCTTGTTTTACCGATTTAGCTTAGGTTGATTTTCTCTATTTCAATATAAAACCTATATGCAAGTTTCTAAGCAATAAACATGTATATAAATTAAATCTTGCAATAAGAAAGGAGTTAGGGATAGAGAAAATAACATCGGAATTTATAGTGTTTCAACCAACAATGCCTACGCCTACTCCCCCAAGCCGTGCTTGAAGATTTCCACTAAGTTGAGTCCACAACTTAAAATCGAGTTTACGATGGCTCATCCACAACCAAGAGTTTTACTGACTAGGTTCACTATTACAATGAGTTTTAGATATAGGCTCACTCAAAAATTTATTACAATTAGTTTTATACGTAGGCTCACTCACGAACCTTTACAACAAGTGTTTGATAGGAAAGATTTACAAATACATTTGAGCACTCACAAAGATAATGAAGATTCAATGTGTGAGTTGCTTACTCAAGTGCTCTAAGCTCACTACTAATGAGTTTGAAGGTGTTGGACAGTTATGACCCATAGCGTCACTGTTTTGTAAAAGATATTGTGTTTTTGTACCAAATTAACTATGTAGTAATGAAATTGCCTTTTACCGTTTTGTAATTTATTTACTTTCATATATAAATGGTAAAAGTCCATATGATTAGTTCCGGATTGAGATGATATGAGACAGTATCAATCCATAAAGGTTTAATCATTAAATATCCCTAGTCGTAGTATTATCGAGATCGGACATCGATAATACGGAATAGACTAGTATTGCACTTGTGCACGTTGTGAGGGCATAACAACATAGTTCTCATATATTTAAGTATATGATACTTATGCAAGTGTGATAGGTAGGTTGTGTTTTGCCGATGGTACGGAAAACAGCTTCGTTCTGGATAGACCCCGCAGAATCCCATTGGAAGTATGTATATGTGTCTATGGGAGTCCGCTTCAGGGTAGGTGTATTTGGTCTTAACCTGAGACTTGCATCGCTAGTACTTACGACAATCGGTAAACTTGGTTTTGGTCGTCCAGGACTTTAACAGGTTCTATGTACGCCTCTTCTGGGTTTATTGAGAATCATAGCGTATTGGATGTGATGTCAAGACGGAAGTATCACTTCAGACATATGGAGATGATGATCACGGGGGGATTCAGAACTGGTTCTCTATAGTGTTGCAACCATCGGGATAATATGACAAGGTCATGATTATCCGATTCAAAGAGACTAGTTGCTTGATATCCGATATGTGCTTCGTACGGGGCAGACATTTTCCAGCCCCAGGCCTTGCACGTGACATCCGATACTGGATCGTAATTCACAATACTATGGTATATTATGCCTGATAAAGATCGTATATTCTAGTAAGAATATTTCTGGAGAATTAGGTAGGCATGGCGCCTTGCTAGAAGCCAACCTTGTCTCATAAATTGGTAAAAATGTGGTACGAGGTACGTACGTGTTCGGATAGTCTGATGACCGTATTTACTACCAACATATCCAGGGATCTCTTGTTTCGCTTCCCGAAGATTCACCAATGACGTATTATTCAAGCTTAATTAATCTGGGATTAATCGCAGAGAGACTTTATCTTGGATAAAGTACTATTTGAAGAGAGAGAGATTAATTTGGAATTAATCGTTAAAATAATATATTTGATATATTATTCGGAATTAGATTTCGACGTGAAATTAAAATTAGATTTTAATTCGGGCAAACGAGTTAATTTAGAATTAATTCATTAGCGACGTGAATAGTAATTTTTGCTAGGCATTAAATTTTTAATTAAATTGATTTAAATTACGTCACGACAAAAGTTCCTTAATTCGGAATTAGCGAACTTGAGCCCAGGAGTGTTTGCGGGCCCATTCGCGTTCGGAATTGAGTGGGGCCCACATGTCACATCAACCATCTCATCACATGTCACTAGTTTGATGTGTTTAGGTGAGGTTGTTGGTGAAGAGTGTAAAACACTCCAAATCTTGAAAGTTAAAGCATGTTGATTGACTAATACAACACAAGGTTTGGTATATCAATTATTATTGTTTTTGAAACAATATAATTGATTTGGAAAATCAAATACACAAGCTTCTCTCTCCCTCAAATTACCGAAACTGTGACAATTTATTCCTCTCCACTTTTCTTCATTTCTTTGCCAAAATTTGTGAAGAAGAGGTGTGACGTTTTGTTGCAAAAATTCACCAAGGGCTAGCACTCTTCAAGGATCATCAAGAGGTGATAGGGAAACCAACAAAAGAGCTTGGAAACTCAAGGAAAAGCTATGAGCTTCTACATCTCTCTTGTCCGAATCTTGGAGCTATTGGAGGAGGAATTTTTGTTGTTTATCACATCCTAAATCGCTCGTTGTAAGTATGTTTCCGCCATATTTCTTTGTTATTCATTCATGTTTCGTTGTTCATTTTGATCTTGAGACTAATCATAGAAACCAACAATGGTATCATTGAGCCTAAAATGAGCATGAAATATATTAGGGTAAAATTTAGGGAAAATCCATGTGAGCATGATTTGATTAAATTGAATGGTTGAGTATGCTTGTATGTTGATGAAATGAATGTGATTGGATCAATTTCAACAAATTGCGATTGGATCAAAATTTGAAACCCCTTATGGCTTGGCCGAATGATAAAAGTACCCTAGGCTCTTGGAAAATTTTATTTTAATGAACATTGGATGAGTTGAAACGAATGGAAATGTCAATTTGTAATTTGATCGTATTGAAAAACGAAATCGGACATAAAACTTCACCTTGGCCGAGAGCTTTAGAGCATGTATGGACTTGATTTTGATTCAAAAATTGTTGGACAATAATTGGACATATGGATACATAATTAATTGGTAAATTTTATTTTGGAAATAATGATTTAGTTAATTAATTGATGTATTACACTTTAATTAACTAAGTTATAAAATTTAGAATTTTTAAAATTTGGTTGATGGGCTTAATTTAGAATTGGGCTTTAAATTATTATATTTGGGCATAATGGGCTTGGTTGGGCCAAGTTGGTTTAGGCCAATTGGATTGGATCCAAATTGGGCCTAAATCATTCCATTAAGTCCAAATGTAATAAATGGGCTTTAAAGTTTAATTGGGCCTTATGGGCTTGATATTGGTTTTATGGCAAATGAGGGTGATTCCTTACTTGGGCTTAGTAATTGGGTTTGACCCGTATTTACCAAAGCCCATGCCTTATGAAATCAATTGAAAGCCCATCAGACTTTAATTAAATGAACATTGGATGTTAGTTGGGCTTTGAGACCCGATAAGATTAGATTTGGAATCTAAGTCGTTAAAGCGCATTATAAGGTGTAAATATTTAATTTGGAATTAAATAATAGAATTAGTATTGAATATGACTTAAATTAGATTTAACGAGTAGTTCGGTATAATTTAAAGAATTCGTACTTTGAGTACTTATTCTCAAACGAGTTGGACTCGCGCAAAATCAAATCGTTGTTTGAACATTGATGGTCACATAATTAAAGACTAATTAATTGGATTAGATTGGTTGTAATGCATGCTATGAATGAATATATGGATGTGTTGAATGAATAGCGTATATCAGATGGATATTAGAAGGGAAAGGGTAATTTTGGAAATTATTGTAAATTTGGAATTTATAAATTGGACCTGCGTGTCCAGCCTTATCTCTTATTATCTCTTTGTATTCTCTTCTCACCTAATTCCCCTCAATGTTAATGAGGTTTCTATTATTGTATTATGTAATTGGGTAGAAGTAGAATAGTGCTAGTCGGGGAGAGGAAAGAGAGCGATTTATTCAAGGAACAATCTGTTTAAATATCCATCCGCATATCGTTATTAATTTACTTTTCGCGCCTTATGATGTTTTAGAAGTATGTTTAAGGGTGTATGATGAGACCTTAACAAGATAATAAATTGGTTGCCAATTTACGCAAAAAACCCTCAAAATCATATTAATCGTTTTTCCTTCCGTTGAGTGATTCTTACTCAAGATCCAAAGTTGGCATTGGTTTGTTGGCCAAAGTCAAGACCTTTGTCAATTGCGGATGTGTTTGAATCATGAGAGTTTTGTTCCATATCGGTGTCTTGTCCAAGTCGTGATTTTTTGGCCAAAGTCAAGATCACTTCTTGTCCATCGACATTGATTACGAAACTTTCCATGTCAATGGGTCCCGCTTAACTAGAATCATTAAGCTTGTTGTGCCAAAGCCAATGCTTAGTTGATTCAGAGGAAAAGGTTAGGAAAATATATTGGATATATTGGCATATATATTATATATATGTTTCGGACTTAGATGTCCACCTACCGGATCTAGGAATTGGATTCGATCCAATTGATCTTCGAGATCTACCTAGTTAAATATCATACAGCTTGTTGGCCAAAGTCAAGGTTGTGTGTTATTTAACGGGATCCTAGCCCACTAGGAAACTGGGTTTCCCGAGTACTCGATAGAGGGTTAGAGGCTCGCCGAAAAATAGTGGGAGGCTAGTATTGAATTTACAATTATTTTACGAAACTTTCAAATTATTTCCTCAAAATTATTTATTAGTTGGACTAATATAATGTTATTTTTCTTGTAACAGTTAGACTGTACCCAAATATCGTTGACTAGATAGTTGGACTATCGTAGTTAAGATGACAGGAAAGGGAAATGTCCGAGACATTATCTTGGGTGAAAATATCTTCAAAGGCACGAACTTTGCCGATTGGGAAATGAATCTCTGAGGTTTGTCCTTGGAGCCGAGAGGCTGTTATATACTATACAGAGACCTCTTGGGCCTAAGCCCAAACCTGATGAGCTACTTGAGCTGGAGCTTTGGAAGACTCACAGTGATGATTGTGAAACTCTCAGTCAATTATGCTTGCTGCCATGACTCAACATTTTCGTCGACAGAACAGGGACTTGGATCCCTATAACATGTTAGTGAGGTTGCACGATCTTCACCAATCTAACCGAAAGTCGCATAGATATGAGTTAGTGAAGAAGCTCTTCTATTCACGTATGTCAGAAGGCATGTCTGTTGAGTCCCATGTGGCACAGATGATTGCTGACATAGATGAGCTGGCTAAGATGGGGATAGTCTTAGAGGCTGAGATTACCATAGACATGGTCTTGCAATCTCTCTCTGATACTTGGAAATAGTTCATCAAAAGCTATAACCTGATGAACACTGATGATACTCTTGGAGAGTTGTTATCAATTCTCAAGGAAACTGAAAAGGAGATGCTTAAGGGCAACAAACGCGAGGCGCACTTTGCTTCGACATCTCAGACACCGAGGGCTAGGCCCAAAGCGACTGGAGGTGTGAAGAAGAAGAAGCATAAAAGAAAGGGCAAGGCCAAATCGTCAAAGGCTTCTAGGAAGCCTAAGGACAAATCTCAGGATGTTTGCCTCCAGTGCGGCAAGCGGGGTCACTGGAAATGTGACTGCTGCAAGTACAAGGTGCTCCACAGGGAGATAAAGGCGGGCAAGGCACCGACCTCAGGTATGTTTGTTATTAAAATAAACATGACTACTTCTAGTTTTAAAAATTGGATTTTTGATTCTGGTTGCGGTCTTATATATGTACTGATGTGCAGAATCTGTGGATTAACAGGAGATTGGCCTCAGGGGAGATTGATCTACACGTCGGAAATGGGGCACCAGTGGCTGTTTTGGCCGTTGGCACTTTTGTTTTGGAACTGCCCTCGGGGCATGTACTTGAACTTAATGACTGTTATTATGTACCTAGTTTGACTACGAATATTATTTCTGTATCTATGTTAACCCAATGTGGGTATACTTTTGTATTTCGAAACACTGGGTGTTACTTATATAAACATGATGTAGAAATTTATACTGCTGTTGCAAATAATGGTCTTTATATTTTAAATATAAATCTATCTCTAACATATAATATAACAAACAAAAGGCTCAAAATGAGTAACAAAGATGAACTTATATGTGGCACTGTCGTCTAGGACACATTAACAAGAATCGCATATCCACACTTTCGAAGAGTGGGTACTTGGAAGAATTTGATCCAAATTCATATGACATCTGTGAATCTTGCTTATTAGGCAAAATGCCTAAATCACCTTTTAGCGGTAAAGGTGAACGCGCCACTGAACTGTTAGCCCTCGTTCATAGTGACGTATGTGGGCCCATATTAGCCAGGCTAGAGGTGGATACAAATACTTTGTAACCTTTACGGATGATGCATCACGTTATGGTTATGTGTATCTGATGAGACACAAGTCGGAAACTTTTGAGAAATTCAAAGAGTTTCGACACGAAGTTGAAAAACAGACCGGCAAGAGTATAAAGACATTATGGTCGGACCGTGGTGGCAAATACTTGAGCAATGAGTTTCTAGATACTTGAATGAATATGGTATTCTTTCATAGTGGACTCCTCCTAGAACACTGTAATTAAACGGTGTGTCCGAACGGAAAACCGAACTTTGTTGGACATGGTTAGGTCAATGATGAGTCGCACTGAGCTACCTATTTCCTTCTGGGGATATACATTAAACAGTGCAATTCTTATTTTGAATAACGTTCCGTCAAAGTCTGAACAACAGACACCATATAATATATGGACAGGAAAGAAACCAGGTTTCTCATTCCTAAATATTTGGGGATGCTCGGCATACGTCAAATGTTTGGAAGGTACCAAACTTGAACCCAAATCGGATAAATGCCTATTCGTAGGATATCCTAGGGAAACCAAAGGATATTACTTCTATCACCCACGAGAGAACAAAGTATTTGTTGCTCTACATGCGGTTTTCCTTGAGAAGGAATTCCTAAATGCAGTGGTTAGTGGGAGGAAAGTGGAACTCGATGAAAATCAGAGTGATACTATTCCAGACATAGAATCCTCAACGGAACAAGAAAAGTCCATCCGGGATGAGACTGTACCACAATCTTCTATTACACAAGGACCGCGTAGGTCGGAGAGAGTCAGGAAACAACCTGAGAGGTATGGGTTTCTGATCTCACCTCATGTAGATATTAATCTCATTGAGGATAACGAACGGGCTACGTATGAAAAAGTGATACAAGATATCGATTCCACTTTATGGCAAGAGGCAATGAAGTCCGAAATTGATTCCATGTACACCAACCAAGTTTGGACACTGGTTGATGCACCAGAAGGCGTAAAGCCTATTGGATGCAAATGGGTCTTCAAGAAGAAGACCGACATGGATGGCAACGTACAAACGTACAAAGCTAGGCTTGTAGCGAAGGGGTATCGTAAACGACATGGTGTCTATTACGATGAAACTTTCTCACCCGTTGCCATGATTAAATCCATTCGGATAATGCTTGCTATTGCTGCATATTTCGATTATGAGATATGGCAGATGGACGTTAAAACCGCTTTCCTTAATGGAAACCTTTCGGAGGATGTTTATATGCAACAGCCTAACGATTTTATCGTGCCCAGACTTGCAAACAAGGTTTGTAAGTTAAATCGGTCCATTTATGGACTGAAGCAAGCATCGCGGTCATGGAACCAACGTTTTGATGAGATCATAAAAGAATATGATTTCATTCAAAACGAAGATGATCCTTGTGTATACAAGAAGGTTAGTGGGAGATCACTGACTTTTATTGTCCTTTATGTTGACGATGTATTGCTAATAGGCAATGACATTCCCATGCTAAATCGGTGAAAGCTTGGCTTTCATTGAAATTCTCCATGAAAGATCTGGGAGAAGTAGCCTTTATTATGGGAATAAAATCTACGGATAGATCTAGAAAGCTGCTTGGACTCTCCCAGAGCACGTACATTGATAAATTGTTGAAGATATTCAACATGGATCAGTCCAAGGGGGACTCTTGCCAGTGTCACATGGCGTCTATCTATCTAAGGACATGTGTCCTAAAACTCAAGATGAGAGAGACAACATGAGTCGGATACCGTTCGCCTCGACAGTCGGATCGATCATGTATGCCATGATATGTACGAGACCTGATGTCTCCTATGCTTTGAGCATGTGTAGTTACTATCAGGCCGATCCAGGTGAAGGCCACTGGATGGCGGTTAAGAATATCCTAAAGTATCTTAGAAGAATTAAGGATGCTTTCTTAATATATGGAGATGGAGAACTTGAGGTAACTGGGTATACCGATGCAAGTTTCCAAACCGACAAAGACGACTGTAAGTCGCAATCCGGGTACATATTTTGTTTGAATAACGGAACAGTGAGCTGAAATCTTCCAAGCAAGAGACTGTTACCGATTCAACAACAGAAGCGGAGTACATTACTGCAGCTGAAGCAGCACAGGAAGCAGTTTGGATCCGGAAATTCCTAATTGGATTAGGAGTAATTCCGTTAGCAGCTGAGCCCGTTCCATTGTATTGTGACAATAACGGAGCTATAGCACAGGCTAAGGAACCGCGGTCTCATCAATGATCCAAGCATGTTCTTCGACGTTTCTATATGATTCGTGAGATCATACATCGTGGCGATGTGAAGGTCGAGAAGGTCGCATCAGATGACAACATGGCAGATCCGCTGACGAAAGCTATTCCTCATCCAAAGTTTGAGCGATATGTACATAGTTTAGGTATTAGATGCTTGAATGACTGGCTATAGGCCAAGTGGGAGATTGTTGGACAGTTATGACCCATAGCGTCACTGTTTTGTAAAAGACATTGTGTTTTTGTACAAAATTAACTATGCAGTAATGAAATTGCCTTTTACCATTTTGTAATTTATTTACTTTCATATATAAATGGTAAAAGTCCATATGATTAGTTCCGGATTGAGATGATATGAGACAGTATCAATCCATAAAGGTTTAATCATTAAATATCCCTAGTCGTAGTATTATCGAGATCGGACATCGATAATGCGGAATAGACTAGTATTGCATTGTGCGCGTTGTGAGGGCATAATGGCATAGTTCTCATATATTTAAGTATAGGATACTTATGCAAGTGCGATAGGAGGTTGTTTTTTCCGATGGTACAGAAAACAGCTTTGCTCTGGTTAGACCCCACGGAATCCCATTGGTAGTATGTATATTGTCTATGAGTGTCCGCTTCAGGGCAGGTGTATTTGGTCTTAACCTGAGAATTGCATCACTAGTACTTACGACAATCGGTAAACTTTGGTTTTGGTCATCCAGGACTTTAACAGGTTCTGTGTACGCCTCTTCTGGGTTTATTGAGAATCGTAGCGTATTGGATGTGATGTCAAGACGGAAGTATCACTTCAGACATATGGAGATGATGATCACGCAGGGATTCAGAACTGGTTCTCTATAGTGTTAAAACCATCGGGATAATATGACAAGGTCATGATTATCCGATTCAAAGAGACTAGTTTCTTGATATCCGATATATACTTCGTACGGGGCAGGCACTTTTCCAGCCCCATACCTCGCACGTTACATCCGATACTGGATCGCAATTCACAATACTACGAATACTACGCCTGATAAAGATCGTATATTCCAGTAAGAATATTTCTGGAGAATTGGGTAGGTATGGCGCTTTGCTAGAAGCCAACCTTGTCTCGTAAATCGGTAAAAATGTAGTACGAGGTATGTACGTGTTCAGATAGTCCGATGACCGTATTTACTGCCAACATATCCAGGGATCTCTTGTTTCGCTTCCCGAAGATTCACCAATGACGTATTATTCAAGCTTAATTAATCTGGGATTAATCGCAGAGAGACTTTATCTTGGATAAAGTACTATTTGAAGAGAGAGAGATTAATTTGGAATTAATCGTTAAAATAATATATTTGATATATTATTCGGAATTAGATTTCGACGTGAAATTAAAATTAGATTTTAATTCGGGCAAACGAGTTAATTTAGAATTAATTCGTTAGTGACGTGAATATTAATTTTTGCTAGGCATTAATTATTTAATTAATTTCGATTTAAATTACGTCGCGACGGAAGTTCGTTAATTGGAAATTAGCGAACTCGAGCCCGGGAGTGTTTGTGGGCCTACTCGCATTTGGAATCGAGTGGGGCCCACATGTCACATCAACCATCACATCATATGTCACTAGTTTGATGTGTTTAGGTGAGGTTGTTGGTGAAGAGTGTAAAACACTCCAAATCTTGAAAAGGTTAAAGCATTTTGATTGACTAATACCAACCAAGGTTTGGTATATCAATTATTATTGTTTTTGAAACAAATATAATTGATTGGAAAATCAATACACAAGCTTCTCCTCTCCCTCCATTACCGAAACTGTGACAGTTTCTTCCTCTCAATTTTTCTTCTTCTTTGCCAAAATTTGTGAAGAAAATGTGTGAAGTTTTGTAGCAAAAATTCACCAAGGGCTAGCACTCTTCAAGGATCATCAAGAGGTGATAGGGAAACCAACACAAGAGCTTGGAAACTCAAGGAAAAGCTAGGAGCTTCTACATCTCTCTTGGCCGAATCTTGGAGCTCTTGGAGGAGGAATTTTTGTTGTTCATCACATCCTAAACCACTCGTTGTAAGTATGTTTCCGCCATATTTCTTCGTTATTCATTCATGTTTCATTGTTCATTTTGATCTTGGGACTAATCATAGAAACCAACAGAAGGTGTAGTATGTGAGCTTGATGTATGAGAAAGTATGATTATGAAGGTTTATAAAACTCTCTGCTTTTTATCTTAGAATAAATTCTTTGAAGGTGTGAGATCAGTTACAAAAAATGAAATTGGGGCTCAATTTATTGTAAAATGAAAAATATCATAACTTGTCTGTCTGAGACCGGTATGCCAGTCTCCAAACACCGGTATGCCGGTCTGGCAAAGCAACGACTCTCAATGGTTATATTACCGTTTGAATATATCATTGGACCGGTATGGTCATTAGTATGGGGACCGGTATTATCCATGCTGGTTCTAGTGAGTATGCAAAAGTAAAGGGCTTACTGGTATGGACACCGGTATGGTCCATGCTGGTTCCAGTAAGCATGCAAAGGTTAGGCTCACTGGTTTGGTAACCGGTATTATACATTTCGGTTCCAGTGGCTATGCAATCTCCAGGAAGACTGGTATGGTAAGCCGGTATGGGCTGTACCGGTTCCGGAGAGCTTGCAAACATAGCAGGTCGATCGTATGGTGACCAGTATGGGACCGGTATGCCGATCTCAATACAAAATGCAGGATTTTAAAGTTTAAAATATTTTGTACATGACCCTAATGCATCTATATGAATGTACATGTGTCCTATGAGCTTAGGTACTTAGATAAATAATTCACAATACATATAAAGCTCTAAGCTAAAACTAAACAAGATTTTCTTCCTTTTTCCGCTAGTCTTCGCTTTCACGCTCTTCACCACCAACGTGCTTCGACATATTTTTGTAGTGTTTTGCTAATGTGCATCGAAGACTTCAAGTGTTGCATCATCAAAATACATCTTGATAATATGTCTCTAACACATCTCCCATTTTGATGAAGACAACCTTTAAAACTTGTGAAGCTTTGAGAGTCCAAATAGTTGACGATTTGCTCCCTCTCAATATTAGGTCCCCCTCAATATGTGTCTCAAATATTATTTTATAAAACTTAGACAAATACATTAGTACACATTTGCTCCCCCTTAATACAAGGGTGAGGATTATACAAGTTTTAATCTCATTCTTATGATTTCTCCCCCCTTTGACATTATTAAAAAGAATGGAGAAGTAATAATTAATCAATAATGAGATACAAATTTAAGATGTGCAATAAACATATGAAAATCCATTAAAAGCACACTTTGCCAAAAAAATATATAATCCATTAAGCGCATTCAAATTAAGGAAATATACATTTCATTCAAAAAGTATTAGTCATATAAGTATCGAAATACATTCCTAATACATCCAAAATGCATCCAAATAAAAGAAAAAATGTATGCCAAAGATAATCAGAGATCTCCGATTAGGGAATCGATCTTCTTTTCCAAGGGATTATAGGCGTTGTTCTACTCGAGTGCTGAAGGTAGTGAATGAAGTGGAGAGCTGAGTGATATTTGTGGAGAGAGTGCCTAGACTGTTAGCTAGAGAATCAAGTCTATGAATCAAGTCTGCAGATGGTCTAGAACTCGATGGTCATGTTGCATTTGCTGCTGCAATGTCAGTTTACTCATCAGAATAGCAACACCGATCATTCTTGGTCTTTTGGAAGTAGAGGTTTCTGAAGTTTCGGTATTGGCCTTCATACGCCAGACGCCATCGAATTTCTCCCACTGTTTGGCATGGAATGTTTCTAATGTAATTTGTTGCTGTGGAGTGACAATGAATTGAGGCTCATTGAGGCTGATTTGAACATGATATTTTTGGAGAAATTGGGAGATCAGAGAACCGTACGAGAGACTCTAATGGGGAAGAGAACGGGCGATTTTCATGTATTGAAAACCATAAACCTTATGTCTAAGGGTACATCTAGCCCGATGGATCCCATGACCCAGATATCTAAAAGATTAACAATATCAATATGGCCTTACGTGGTAAGATAATGTATTGGATGATTTTGGTGAAAACCTGCATATCAAAGCCTAAGTCAACTTTTTAAGAACATGGACATCCGAATATGGATGAGGGAATAGGGCATCTCTCTGTACAAATTTCATAACTCCGGCGCCAGAGATGCATTCAAGTTGACAGAAAGCTCTATGTGAGGAGGCACAAATAGGTTTGTTGTTTGAGGTTCGAAGGAGACGGTTAACAGTGTTGGGAGTGACAGTGAAGTGAGTACCATTGACCGTAGCCCTAAACACCAGGAATTCTAATAGGAAACTCCATGTTGGTGTAAAACACTTTGACAAGGTTGCTGGGAAGCGGCCGCGAGTGCCAAGTGAAAAATTAAAATTATTATGCCGCTTTCCCTTTGCCCAAGACCCATTTGTTTTTATTATTCTACAAGCCTATGCATGTTACTATATATATTCTAAGCATAAAACTCATAAAACATGCAAAGAACATAAACTTAAACATGCTAATTATCATAAGAACTTTAATTAAAATAAAAAAAGAAAAAGACTTACTTGAACCGAAGACTCCTCCTGTCCTCCCTCCAATCTACAAGCTTTTCTCGAACTCAGTAAGCTCTAACCACGTTCTAAAGAGCCACCCAAGTGTGGGCCTCCAAAGATGCACACACCAAAGCCAAACTCAACGACAAGACTACGCCTTGAGTGCACTGGTATTTTGCCCTTGGTGCTAGCCTAGGCAAATACCTCAAAACTTTTAACTCGAGGTTTCTCTAGTCAATTAGACTTAAGGATCCTCAAAATCAGTGGCTTACTTTTAAACTTTAGAGTTGCTCACTTACATAAACCCAAGATATGAAATTTTGGTGAAACAAATTGAGAAGAATTATTTGGGTTTATATAGTGCTCCAAATACAACCAAATTAATTAAGAATCTGATGTGGGATAAAAGCTAATTTAATCTTAGCCATTGAATGTTAATTTAGTGGTTTAATGAGATTATAAAACCCTAATAAGATATTGGGCCGAATTGGAATTCAAAATAAATAAAAATAAAAAATTACTATTCACATTACTATTCACGTGAATATTAAATTTTTTTATTCCAATTCCCAAAGTGCCCTTATCGTCATTCACCAATCTCTAAGCCACTATGGAATCTCATAAATGATATGTTCAATAATTAAACACATTGAACCATTTATGAACAATTCCTACAGCAATCATATATGCTTTTATATTTGTACTGTGCACTATTAACCATTAATTCGACTTTTTGTGTGTGACCTTTTGGGTTCCCCTCAAGTTGGACATGGAATGAATCATGATAATTTAATGGAACATAAATTATCCTCCGATCAGATGGTCGTTCGATTTCAATGACCAAGGTTGACATCTAGCAACATGCCAAGGCCCCAAAATGAGAAAGAAAGATGTACATACCCATTTTGTATGTGATTTACATATGATATGGTCCCTCGCCTCACTGTATCCCCACCTATTGACCTAGGGTTCGGAAAGTGTCTACCCATATGGTCAAAGTTATGATGTTGATAGTGTCATGAATCGTGCTAACCCAAGAATCTCACATGATTCTTCCGCTGTGGCCACAGTCTCAAGCACTGATCGCACATATCAACCCGTGAACTAGAATACTACTCTTATAAGAAAATATTATCCGAGAGAGTGTTGATTCTCTATTGTATCTTTACAATCTTCATGTGTTTCAACAAATGACCCAATCATACCCTTATGACCGGATCTTTTGAACTGGGGAAGGAGAATATCAAAGTTATTTGATCCATACATAAGATTGTAAAGACCTCAAGTCTAATGACTAGTCATATAATCGATACATGAAAGTTCTCATAGACACATTGGATAAACACTCAATATGAAAACTTTCGGCAGTCAGTTCGATGGACACGAGCAACTCATGCATCCGTGTGATACACCAAGCGGACGGATCTCCGTTAGTAGCCTATGAGATCGGCTACCCCAATTAAGGGCGGATCATATCATCATACTAGTCTCTCCGCTTTGTGAATGCCCAGATTATTCACAAAACTATGACTAGGAACATTTAAGAGTAATGATTCTCATAATGCGTGGAAGCCATTGTCTTATTACTCCAAGGGCTTTATTACAGTGTTGATGATTCATATAAGTTATGTAAGACACGTATAATAAGGATTGTCATTTTAGTAAATAATGAAAGTATTACAAATACATGTACATATAGCCCATCCACAAGTTGGGTATAGGGCATATCCCTAACAATCTCCCACTTGCACTATAGCCAACTAGTATGAATCTGGACACCATACTCTCGGGTGTGCCTATCATGCTTTTGTTGAGTCAGCCCTTTAGTCAGAGAATCTGCAAGATTATCTTATGGAGTATTTTCTCTATAATAACTTCTTTCTCTCAACAATCTCCGTGATGAGATGAAATCGCCTGAGTACATGCTTGGATTTCTGGTGGGAACTTGTTTCTTTGATTGAGCAATGGTGCCCGTGTTGTCACAGTACATCGTTACGCCATTCTTGATCGCGGGAAGCACTTCCAGCTCCGTGATGAACTTCTTTATCCAGAATGCTTCTTAGCAGCCTCAGATGCTGCAATATACTCAGGCTTCAGTGGTGGAGTCCGCTGTAGTTGATTGCTTTGAGCTTTTCCAACTAACAGCACCATATTCAAAGTAAACAGATATCATGTTTGTGATCTGCTGTCATCCCTATTGGTCTAAAAGCTAGCATCACAGTAACCAATGACTTTCATCTTAGAACAATCTCCGTATGTCAAAAAACATCCTTAGTTCTTCTCATATACTTGAGGATTGTTTTGACAGCTGCCCAGTTTTGCTCACCAAGATTTGCCTGATACATACTCGTTATGCTAAGAGCATAAAAGACATCGGTCTTATACA
>SKCR01016025.1:0-20550 GCA_019454045.1 Zanthoxylum bungeanum
ATTTGGGCCTTTTGGAAGCGGTTTTGGGCCTAATTGGATCCAACCAATTTTGGCCTAAACCAACTTTGTACAACAAGTCCAATAAACCCAATAAAACACTTTAAAAGCCCAAATCCAATTTTAAACCCAATAATTTAATTTCAAAAATTCTAAATTTTCAAATTTAATTACCTAAAGTGTATACCATTATTAATTGCCCAAATCAAAGTTTCCAAAACATCAAATTTGTCCAATTAATCATGCTTAACATCAATTAATCATGTCCAACATAATTAAATCAAAATCAAACCCAATTTATACATGCTAAAGTCTCGGCCAAAGGGGAAAAATATGCCCAAATCAAATTCAATCCAATTGAACCCAATCAAACATAAATTCAACATCCCCAAATGATTTCCAAGTCATCCAATGAACAAAAAATCAAAAATCCAAGACATTAGGGCACTTGTCAAATTCGGCCATCACAAGCAAATTGGGGAAAAATTGTTCCAAACATTTTTCATCAAATTGATCTAATCAATCATCAATTAAACAACATTTAAGCATTCTAAATCATCCAATTTCATTAACATGCTCACAAAATCAAGTTTACCCAAATTTGTCATGCCCCAAATTTGGGGAAAAATGGATCCAACCAAATTTCATGAAATTGATTATGCACAACATCAATTCAACCTCATTCAAGCATACTATACTAAACATTTAATCATTTGATGCTCAAATTGAGTTTACCCAAATTAAAGTTTTGGCCAACAATAAAGAAATTGGGGAAAATCAATCCAATCAATTTTTCTTCAAATTGATTACATATAACTCTAATTTAATCATATACAAGCATTCTTAAACAAACAATTTGTCAAAATCATGCTTAAATCAAAAAGCCCCAAATTTAGCTCAAGAACCCTAACTCGTTTTATGCAACCAATAGCTCAATATACCATTGTAGGAGTTTCAATCAAGTCCCAAGATCATAAACATGCATAAAAACGAGTTGAATACAACCAAGGAGTAAGGCGGAATTCATACTCACATTGATAGGTTTTGATGAAATGAAGAACAAGATGCGTTTTAGCCTCCCTCCAAGCTCGGCAATGGCTTCTGTGACAGTGGACTGCACGGTTTTGGGGTGTCTTCCTCCTTGTTCATTCGGCCATGGATGTCACCATTGAAGCTCCAAGCTTCAAGCTTTTCCATGCTCAAAATTCGTTTCCCTATCACCATAATATAACCCATGTGTGTGCTAGCACTACTCTTCTTAATTTGCTTCTCAAAATTTCGGTCAAACCAGAAAAAATAGAGAAGAAATCGGCTTGAAGCCTGTGAGAGGGAGAAGAGAGAAAGATGAAGGGTTTTGGCTCCAAAAGCCTAAAACCGTGTACTGTTCATCAGAGAGAGAGAAGACCGAATTTTATGGTGAGGAAAAAGAAAATATGTAATATATATTATTCATTTATTTTCCAAAAAATAAATAAAATATATATACCAACCCTTTTCATATTCCATTAAGTCAAAAGGCAAAAACAATCAATGCTTTTCACCTTTTACCCATCACTTTTACTTTTACTTTAAGTCACATCACATCACTTTAATAAAGTGACATGTTGTCAAGTCACATCACTCAAAGTGACAATTGATTTGACAATTGACGCGACTAGTGATTTGACGCTTGATGTGACTTGCGTGCCGCACTCGAATTCGAAATGCGAATGCGCTCGCAATCACTCTCGGGCTCGGGTTCGCTAATTCCAAATTAACGAATTTTCCGTCGCGTCGTAATTAAATGATTGCGCCTAGCGAAATCACTATTCACGTCGCTAACGAATTAATTCTAAATTAATTCGTTCGCCCGAATTAAAATCTAATTTTAATTTCGCGTCGAAATCCAATTTCTAATAATATATCAAATATATTATTTTATCGATTAATTCCAAATTAATCGTTCTCTCTCTTTAATTAATAATTTATCCCAGATAAAATATTTCCGTAATTAATCCCAGATTAATTTTCTCTCTCTTCTAATTAATCCCAGATTAATTAAGTGCGAGTTATACGTCATCGGTGAATCTTCAGGAAGCGACCCATGAGATCTCCGGATATGTTGGCAGTAAATACGGTCGTCGGACTATCCGAACACGCAAGTATCGCGTACTACGTTTATACCGATTTACAAGACAAGGTTGGCCTCTAGCAAAGCGCCATGCCTACCCAATTCTCCAGAAATATTATTACAGGAATATATAGATCTGTATCAAGCGTAGTATACCGTAGTATTGTGTATATCGGCCCAGTATCGGATAGTCACGTGCTAGGGTTGGGGCTGGATAAGTGTCTGCCCCGTCCGAATCACATGTCGGATGTCTGGTAACTAGTCTCTAATCGGATATACATGACCTTGTCATAATATCCCGATGGCCGGCCAGCACTTAAGAGACTAATACCGTATCCTGCGTGACATCATCTCCACTATGACTGAAGTGATACTTCCGTCTCGACATCACACCCAATACACTATGACTCTCTGATAAACCCAGAAGCGGTGTACACAGAACCGGTTAAAGCCCTGTACCACCAAGACCAAAGTCTACCGATTATCGCAAGTATTAGCGATGCAAGTCTCAGGTTAAGACTATACACACCTACCTTGATTTCGGCCTCCCATAGACACAAGTCATAATACCAATGGGATTCCGAGGGGTCTATCCAGAGCGAAGCTGTTTCCCGTACCATCGGTGAAACACAACCTCCTATCGCACTTGCATAAGTATCCAATACTTAAATATATGAGAACTATGCCGTTGTGCCCTCACAACGCGCACAAGTGCAATACTAGCCTATTCCGCATTATCGATGTCCTGTCTCGATAATACTCCGGCTAGGGATATTTAATGATTATTCCTTCGTGGACTGATACTGTCTCAATCCAGGAACTAATCATATGGACCTCTCTTCATTTATACATATATGGTGATCTAATCACAAATGATGAGAGTGCATTTCCTTGTCACATAGTTAATTTGTACAACAACACCGTGATCTGTACAAATAGTGATGATATGGGTCATATTATCCAACAAGCACTTGCGATTTTTGCCACAAAAATCCAACTCTTGGCTTCCCTTTCTTCCTCCATTTCCACGACAGTTAACTGCCCAGAACAGAAGAAAAAGCCCACTGGTTTGGGCATGAGAGAGAGAGGAAAATAGAGAGAAGGAGAGAAGTTGTGTATTAAGTTAATTTGATTTCCAAAATAAAAAATAAACATATACAAAATTTGTGTAAAGGCTTTCCAAAAGTCAACACAATTTTTGGCTCCAAAATAGCATTAAATGCAAGCCATCAACTTCCATCAATCAATCCATCAATCAATCAAATCAAGTGACAAGTTGTCACATCACTGAAAGTGACATTTGATTTGACGCTTGATGCGACTAATGATTTGATGCTTGATTTGACTTGCGTGCCGCACTTGAATTCGAAATGCGAATGCGCTCGCAAATAATCTCGGGCTCGGGTTCGTTAATTCCAAATTAACGAATTTTCCGTTGCATTATAATTAAATGATTACGCCTAGCGAAATCACTATTCACGTTGCTAATGAATTAATTCTAAATTAATTCGTTCGCCCTAATTAAAATCTAATTTTAATTCCGTGTCGAAATCCAATTTCGTTTAATATATCAAATATATTAATTTCTCGATTAATTCCAAATTAACCGTTATCTCTCTTTTAATGATATTTTATCCCAGATAAAATATCTTCGCATTTAATCCCAGATTAATTTTCTCTCTCTTCTAATTAATCCCAGATTAATATAGAGTGTGAGTCATACGTCATCGGTGAATCTTTGGGAAGTGACCCATGAGATCCCCGGATATGTTGGCAGTAAATTCGGTCATCGGACTATCCGAACACGTAAGTACCTCGTACTATATTTTACCGATTTACAAGACAAGGTTGGCCTCTAGCAAAGCGCCATGCCTACCCAATTCTCTGGAAACATCCTTACAGGAATAAAGGATCTGTATCAGGTGTAGTATACGTAGTATTGAATATTTCTGTCCAGTATCGGATGATCATATGCGAGGCCTGGGGCTGGTACAGTGTCTGCCCCGTACGAAGCATATATCGGATGACAAGCAACTAGTCTCTTTAATATCGGATAATCATGACCAAGTCATATTATCCTGACGGTTGCAGCCTTATATAGAGAACCAGTTCTGTATCCCTGCGCGATCATCAACTCCATATGACTGGAGTGACACTTCCGTCTTGACATCACACCCAACACACTACGATTCTCAATATACCCAGCATTGGCCTACACAGAACCGGTTAAAACCCTGGACGACCTCAACCAAAGTATATTGATTGTCCCAAATATTAGCGGTGCAAGTCTCAGGTTAAGACCAAATACACCTACCCTTATTTCGGACTTCTATAACACATAGTCATACTACCAATGGAATTACGATGGTCTTATCCAGAGCGAAGCTGTTTCCCGTACCATCGGTGAAACACAACCTCCTATTACACTTGCATGAGTATCATATACCAAAATATATGAGAACTATGTCGTTGTGCCCTCACAACGCGCACAAGTGTAATACTAGTCTTTTACACATTCATCGATGTCCAATCTCGATAATGCTCTGACTAGGGATATTTAATGATTTATCCTTCGTGGACTGATACTGTCTCATATCATTCTCAATCCAGGAACAAATCACAAGGACCTCCTATCATTTATATATCTAGGTGATCTAATCACAAATGATAAGAGTGCAATCTCATTTGTCACATAGTTAATTTGTACAACAACACCATGATCTGTACAAATAGTGACGCTATGGGTCATAATTGTCCAACAATTCAAGTGATGGATTTCTTGTCTCTTTGAGTGATGTGATGTAAGTCACTTGTGATTGATGGGGGTGGTTGGAAGGCTTTAATGCCTTGTACCTTTTGACTTTGATTTTTGGTATTAGATTTTAGAAATCCAAAAACGCAAAATTAACTCATCACTTCTCTCTTCTCTTCTTCTACATTCAGCCAAGGGCCAAATTTCTCTCTAAAATTTTCCCTCAATGCCGTGAGCAACACAAGGGAAAATATGAAGATTTGTTACAAATTTTCACCAGTGCTGGCACACATTAGGAGTCTTAGAAAAGTGATAGGGAAACCCATTCATAAGCATGGAATCTCAAATCAAAGCTTGGATCTTGAAGAACACAAATAGAGCACAAAGAGGAGCTTGGCAGAATACTAAAGGAGGAAAAGCTTGAAGAATTTTTTGTGTTTCATCGCATCGCAAATCCGATCATTGTAAGTATGATTCCGCCGTACTTCTTTATTATATTCACATATTTTCATTGCTTGAATCATCTTGGGACTACAGTAGAAACCCAACAATGGTATCAAGAGCCTTGATTAAGCATGAAAATGGAATTAGGGTAAAATTTGGGTAAAATTGATTTGAACATGTTTTAATGAAATTGATTGTTTGAGTACGCTTGAATGATGATAACATAGTGTTATGCATGATCAATTTGGTGAAAATTAAATTGGATCAATTTTTCCCAAAAAGTTTGGCATGGCCGAAAGTTACAAGTTGCCCTAATGTCATGGTAAAATTGTTTTTTGATCATTGGATGAGTTGAAAGACATAGGATATATTGATTTATGATTTAATTTGATTGAAATCGAAATCGATTAAGAAAAACCCCTAATTGTCGTGACCATTAAGCATGAAATGAGATTGATTTTGCTTCAATTATGTTGGACATGTGTTGATGATGATAAGCATGATTAATTGATTAAATTGGTGTTTTGGAATTGTTGATTTAAGTAATTAATTATGGCTTATACACTTTAATTAATTAAATTGTGAGATTTGGAATTTTGGAAATTTAATTAGTTGGGCTAAATTTGGAATTGGGCTTTTAAAGATGTATTTGGGCTTAATGGGCTTGGCTGGGCCAAGTTTGGTTTAGGTTAATTGGTTGGATCCAATTGGGCCCAAAACCATATCCATAAAGGCCAAATATAATAAAATGGACCTTTAAAATTTTAATTGGGCCTAAATTGATTTTTGGTAAAAGGGTGATTCCTTATTGGGCTTTGGTTGCCAAAGTCCATGCCTTATAAATTAATTGAAAGCCCATTGGACTTTAATTAAATTAGAATTGGATGTTAATTGGGCTTTGAGACCCGTAATGATTAGATTTAGAATCTAAGTCGCTAAAGGCTCATTAATAAAGTGTAGTTATTTAATTTAGAATTAAATAAAGAATTAGTATTGAATACATATTAAATTGGATTTAATGTTGTAGTTTAATATAATTCGAGAATTCGTACTTTGAGTACTTATTCTTCAAACGAGTCCGACTCGCGCAAATCAAATCGTTATTTGAACATTAGATGGTCATTAAATTCAGATTAATTAATTGGATTAGATTGATTGATAAAATGTTTTATGTGAATACATGGATGTGATGTATGAATAATGTATATTAGATGGATATTAATTGGGTGAGGGCAATTTTGGAAATTATTGTAATAAATTTAGAATTTATTAAATTGGACTTGCGTGTCTAGCCTATTACCTCTTGATTCTTTGTATTTCTCTTCTCACTTATTCCCCTCAATGTAAATGTGGTTTCTTTAGAAGTGTTATGTAATTGGGTAGAAGTAACATTTATGCTAGCGGGAGAGAGGAAAGGGAGAGATTTGTTCTAGGAACAAAGTGTTTTAAATATCCATCTGCATATCATTGTTAATTTATTTACGCGCCTTATTATGTTTTTAGAATGCATGTTTAAGGGTGTATGATGAGACCTTAACAAAGATAATTAATTGGTTGCCAATTACTCGAAAAACCCTCAACATATATTAAACATTTTCCTTCCATTGAGTGATTCTTACTCAAGATCCAAGTTTGGCACTGGTTTGTTGGCCAAAGTCAAGGCCTTTGTCCATCGCGGATGTGTTTGAATCATAAAGGCTTTGTTCCATATCGCATGTCTTATCCAAGTTGTGATTTCTTGGCCAAAGTCAATATCACTTCTTGTCCATCGACATCGATTACAAAGCTTTCCAAAGTCAATGGGTCCCGCTTAATTGGAATCATTAAGTTTGTTGTGCCAAAGCCAAGGCTTAATTGATTAAGAGGAAAAAGGTTAGGCAATATATTGGATATATTGGCATAGATAAGATATATGTTTCGGACTTGGATGTCCACCTACTGGATCTAGGAATTGGATGAGATCCAATTGATCTTAGAGATCTACCTAGTTAAATATCATACAATTTGTTGGCCAAAGTCAAGGTTGTGTGTTATTTAACGGGATTCTAGCCCACTAGGAAACAAGGTTTCCCGAGTACTCAACAGAGGGTTAGAGGCTCGCCGAAAAATAGTGGGAGGCAAGTATTAAATTTGCAATTTCGTTTAGATATTTGCCAATACGCGCTCATTTCAATTTTTCGTCATTACTCGAATAAATATTAGTTCGACTAATATCGTTGTTTTAATTTAACAGTTGGACTGTATTCAAACTACTTCAAGGTATAGTTGATTATATAATTGGATTATAGTAATCAATATATTTGAATTTAACCAAACGAATTATAGTTGATTATTAGTTAGACTATAATATGTTAGACATTATGTCCCATAGCGTCACTGTTTGTAATGATATTGTATTATTGTACAAAATTAACTATGTGATAATGAAATTGCCTTTTGTCGTTTTGTAATATTATTTACTTTGATATATAAATGGCGAAAGTCCATATGATTAATACCGGATTGAGATGATATGAGACAGTATCAATCATAAAGGTTTAATCATTAAATATCCCTAGTCGGAGTATTATCGAGATCGGACATCGATAATGCGGAATAGACTAGTATTGCGCTTGTGCACGTTGTGAGGGCACAACGGCATAGTTCTCATATATTTAAGTATTGGATACTTATGCAAGTGCGATAGGAGGTTGTGTTTTACCGATGGTACGGAAAACAGCTTCGCTCTGGATAGACCCCGCGGAATCCCATTGGTAGTATGTCTGCGTGTCTATGGGAGGCCGCATCAGGGTAGGTGTATATGGTCTTAACCTGAGACTTACATCGCTAGTACTTGCGACAATCGGTAAACTTTGGTTTTTGGTGGTTGGGGACCTTAACCGGTTCTGTGTACACCTCTTCTGGGTTTATCGAGAATCGTAGTGTACTGGATGTGATGTCGAGATGGAAGTATCACTTCAGACATATGGAGGTGATTATCACGCAGGACACAGAACTAGTACTCTATAAAAGGTTGCAACCGTCGGGACAATATGACCAGGTCAGGATTGTCCGATTTAAAGAGACTGGTTGCTTGATGTCCGATATATGTTTCGTACGGGGCAGACACATCTCCAGCCCCAGGCCTAACATGTGATCATCAGATACTGGATCGATGTACGCAATACTACGGTATACTACGCTTGATATAGATCTAATATTCCAGTAAGAATATTTCTGGAGAATGGGTAGGCATGGCGCTTTGCTAGAAGCCAACCTTGTCTTGTGAATCGGTAAGAACGTAGTACTAGGTACGTACGTGTTCGGATTATCCGACGACCGTATTTACTGCCAAAATATCCGGAGATCTCTTGGGTCGCTTCCTGAAGATTCACCTATGATATTTGATTCGGACTTAATTAATCTGGATTAATTGCGGAGAAACTTTATCTTGGATAAAGTGCCTTGTTTAGAGAGAGAACGATTAATTTAGAATTAATCGATAAAATTATTATATTCGATATAATAATCGAAATTCGATTTCGACGCGAAATTAAAATTAGATTTTAATTCGGGCATACGAGTTAATTTAGAATTAGTTCGTTAGCGACGTAAATAATAATTTCGCCAGGCGCAATTATTTATTTAAATTCGATTTAATTAACGTCGCGACGTAAGTTCGGTATTTCGGAAATATCGAACCCGAACGCGTGAGTGCACGTGGGCCCACTTTCATTTGGAAACGTGTGGGGCCCACATGACACATGTCATTATATGCATTATTTATTGTTAATGCTTGCATGGTGATAGTGTACAATACACTCAATTGTTTTGCATGGAGTTTGAGTGTTTGACACTCTAAGCCATTGCATGGTTTGTGTCATAAGTTTATTATTAATTTAATAAATATTATGGCATAAATATAAATTGATTTTTGGTAACAAAAATGGATTACACAAAAACTCTCTTCTCTCTCTCAAATTGCCGAAACCTGAAACAGTTTTGGGCTCTCCATTTCTTCATTTTTTTGGGCAAAACCTTGAAGAAATTGTGGTTGTTTGGAACATATATTCACACACAAGGCTAGCACCTTCAAGGGATCAAAAAGAGGTGATAGGGAAACCATCAAAGAGCTTGGAATACACAAAGCTTGGAGCTTTCCCTCCACTTCTCATCTTGGCCGAATCATCCCAACCTTGGAGCTTCCATTTTGGTTTGATTTTCTTCATCACTAAAGCATTGTAAGTATGATTCCGCCATACTTCATCTCTTTAATATATAATATCATTGTTGTATTTCAAATGCTTAATCTTTCCTTGGGACATATATAGAAACCAACATAATAATCATTATAATCAATGGTACCTTAAATCATTGATTGGATAGTTGGACTATAGCAATCAAGATAACTGAAAGATTAGCGTTTAATACATAAACCTGGGTAAAAATGTCTTTAAACGGCTTTAATTTTCAGATTGGGAATAAAACCTCAGGATAGTCATGGGAACTGAGAAGTTATTCTATTTGATTGAACAACCTCTTGGGCCTAAGCCTGTAGAAACCTAAGTTTAGGAACTACCCTTCGGGTGTGTACTTATATTAGGAAACGATTAAAATGTAACTAGTTTGACTAGAAACATTATCTCTATATCAGAGTTTAACTCGTTGCGGGTATACCTTTATATTCTAGAACACTACAGTATTTTATTTTATAAAGATGATATTGAGATAAACATATTAGATGTGAATAACAGTATTTATATTTTGAATATAAATGAATCTCAAACATATAACATGACAAACAAATAGCTCAAACCTGATTTAATCAGATGAGACTTATTTGTGGCATTGTTGTCTGGGACACAATAAACAAGACTCATATATCCACACTTTTGAAGAGTGGATACTAGGACGGATTTGATCCTATTCAAATGATGTCTACGAATCTAATTCATTAGGCAAAGTGCCTAAAACACCTTTTACTTGGTAAAAGTACAAGTGTCATCGATCTGTTAGCCCTCGTTCATAGTGACGTAAGTGGGCCCATATCTAGCTAGGCTTGAGGTGGATATGAATACTTCGTAACCTTTACGGATGTGGCATCGCGTTATGGTTATGTGTTTCTTTTGAAACACAAATCGGAAACTTTTGATAATTCAAAGAGTTTCGACACGAAGTAGACAAACATATCTGTTAAAGTATTAAAATATCATAATTAGACCATGATGGAAAAGACTTAAGCAATAAGTTTCTCGAATATATGAAAGAGTATAGTACTCTTTCATGATGGACTCTTGACGGAACACCTCAATTTAACGGTGTGTCCGAACTGAGAAACCAAATTTTGTTGGACATAATAAGGTTAATCATGAGTCGCTCTGAGCTACAATTTTCCTTCAAGGGATACGTATTAACAGTGCAACACTTATTTTGAATAAGGTTCCATAAAAATCTGTTAGACATACTTCATATTATATATGAACAGGAAAGAAACTGGGTTTTCTCATTCCTGAGGATTTACGAATGCTGGGAATATGTTTGGATGATACCAAACTAGAACCCAAATCGGATAAGTGCCTAATTGTAGGTTATCCTAGGGTAACCAAAGTATAGTACTTATACAACTCACTAGAGAACAATGTAATTGTTGGTCACCATGCGGCTTTCCTAAGAGGAATACCTATATGTAGTCGTAACTGGGAGGAAAGTAAAACTCGATTAAAATTGGAATAATACTATTCCAGGCACCGATTCCTTAATGGAACACAAACATTTCATCAAGGATGAAACTGTACCACAATCTTCAAATACACAAGAACCCCGCAAGTCGGATAGAGTCAAAAAACAACCTGGGAGGTATGGGTTTCTGATCTAACCTCATAAAGATGCCAATCTTATTGAGGAACACGAACTGACTACGTATGAGGAAGTGATACAACGAATCGACTCCCTATCATGGCAAAGTGTCATGAAATCCGAAATGAATTCCATGTATACCAACCAAGTTTGGACACTGGTTGTTGTACCTGAAGGCATTGTGCATGTTGGTACTGTTTGAGTCTTCAAGGAAGACATACATAGATGGCAACATACCAATGTACAAATGTAGGCTTGTAGCGAAAAGGTATCGTTATCAACATTGTTTCGATTACAATGAAACCTTTTACTCGTTGCCATGGTTAAATCCATTTTGAAAATGCTTGCTAATATTGCATGTTTCATTTATGAAATATGGTAGCTGAACGTCAAAATCGCTTTCCTTAAACTGAAACCTTTTGGAGGATGTTTACAACATCCTGACGGTTTTATCGTACCAAAATAAGCAAACAAGGTTTGCAGGTTATTCGATCCATTTATGGATTGATGCAAGCATTGCGTTCTTGGAACCAGCGTTTTGATGTAATAATAATGGTATATGATTTAATTCAAAACAAAAAATAATTCTTGTGTATATAAGAGGGTTAGTGGGAGCACACTGACAGTGAATGTCCTATACAATGATGATATATCATTTCTTGGAAATGATATTCCCATAATACAATCGGTGAAAGCTTGCCTTTCATGAAAAATTCTCCGTAGAATTCTTGGGAGAGACAACCTTTATTCTAGGAATACAGATTTATTGGGATAAATCTAAAGGTTGTTGGCACTCTCCGAGAACTCATGCATTGAAATAAATGTACGCGACCTGGTGTCTCATATGCTTTGAGCATATGGAGTCACAATCAGGCCAATCCAATTGATAGTCACTGGATTGATGTTACGAACATCCTTAAGTATCTTAGATGATCTAAGGATGCTTTCTTAAACTATGGAGAAGGAGAACTTGAAGTGACTGGGTTCACTGTTGCAAGTTTCCAAACCAACAAAAATGACTATAAGTCGTAATAAAGGTATTATATAGTTTGAATAACGGAACAGTGAGCTGGAAATCAACTATTCATCTGATTTGTTCGGATCATACATCGTGGTGATGTGATGATCGAATAAATCACATCAGATGATAACTTTGTAAATCCGCTGACGAAAGCATTTTTCTCGATAGAAGTTTGAGCGAACCGTACATAGTTCAAGTGTAAGACACTTGAGTGATTGGTTATAGGCCAAGTGGGAGATTGTTGGACACTTATGACCCATATCATCACTATTTGTACAAATCATGGTGTTGTTGTACAAATTAACTATGTGACAAATGAAATTGCTTTTTTATCATTTGTAATTAGATTATCGAGATACATAAATGATAAAAGTTCATATGATTAGTTCTGGATTGATAATATATGAGACAGTATCAATCCATGAAGGTTTAATCATTAAAACATCCCTAGTCGGAGTATTATCGAGTTTGGACATCAATAATGCGGAATAGACTAGTATTGCACTTGTGTGTGTTATGAGAGCATAATGAAATAGTTCTCATATAATTAAGTATTAGATACTTATGCAAGTGTAATAGGAGGTAGTGTTTACCGATGGTACGGAAACAGCTTCGCTCTGGATAGACCCCTCGGAATTCCATTGTTAGTATGACTATGTGTCTATAGAAGTCCAAATCAGGGTAGGTGTATTTGGTGTTAACTTGAGACTTGCACCGCTAATACTTGCGACTATCAATATACTTTGGTTTTGGTCATCCAGGGCTTTAACCGGTTTTGTGTACTCATCTTCTGGGTATATTGAGAATCATAGTGTATTAGGTGTGATGTCGAGATGGAAGTATCACTCCAGTCATAGTGGAGATGATGATCACTTATGATATGGAACTGGTGCTCTTATATGCTGCAGCTATCAGGATAATATGACTAGGTCATAGTTATCCGATTATAGAGACTAGTTACCAGAGATCCGATATTTGCTTCGTACTGGGCTGACACAATTCCAGCCCCAGGCCTAGCACGTGACATCCAATACTGGATAGAAATACGTAATACTATGTATACTACGCCTGATATAGATTATATATTCCTTTAAGAATATTTCTGGAGAATTGGGTAGGCACGGTGCTTTGCTAGAAGCCAACCATGTCTTGTAAATCGGTAAAAATGTAGTACTAGGTACGTACGTGTTCAGATAGTCCGACGACCAGATTTACTGCCAACATATCCGGGAATCTCATGGGTCGCTTCCCGAAGATTCACCGATTATGTATGACTCGCAGATTATTAATCTGAGATTAATTATTAGAGAGAGAAAATTAATTTAGGATTAATTACAGAGATATTTTATCTGGGATAAAATATTATTTAAAGAGAGAGAACGATTAATTTGGAATTAATCGATAAAATAATATATTCGATATATTAAATGAAATTACATTTCGACGCGTAATTAAAATTAGATTTTAATTCGGGCGAACGAGTTAATTTAGAATTAATTCTCTAGCGACGTAAATAGTAATTTTGCTAGGCATAATTATTTAATTAAATTTGATTTAATTACGTCGCAACGGAAAATTCGTTAATTTTGAATTAGCGAACCCGAGCCCGGGAGTGTTTGCTGGCCCACTCGCATTTCGAATCCAGTGGGGCCCACAAGTCACATCACGCGTCACATCATTAGTCATTCAAGTGATGGATGTCTTATCACTTTGAGTGATGTGGTATAAGTCACTTGTGATTGATGGGGGTGGTTGGAAGGCTTTAATGCCTTGTACCTTTTGACTTTGATTTTTGGTATTAGATTTTAGAAATCCAAATACAAAAAATTAACTCATCACTTCTCTCTTCTCTCCTTCTACATTCAGCCAAGGGTCAAATTTCTCTCTAAAATTTTCCTTCAATGCCGTGAGCAACACAAGGGAAAATGTGAAAATATGTTGCAAATTTTCACAAGTGCTAGCACACATTAGAAGTCTTACAAAGGTGATAGGGAAACTTGTTGGACAGTTATGATCTATAGCGTCACTATTTGTACAGATCATGGTGTTGTTGTACAAATTAACTATGTGACAAGGAAATTGCGCTCTTATGATTTGTGATTAGATCACCTAGATGTATAAATGATAGGAGGTCCCTATGATTAGTTCCTGGATTGAGATGATATAAGACAGTATCAGTCCTCGAAGAATTAATCATTAAATATCCCTAGTCGCATTGTTATCGAGACTGGACATCGATAATGCGAAATAGACTAGTATTGCACTTGTGCGCGTTGTGGGAGCACAACGACATAGTTCTCATATATTTAAGTATTGGATACTTATGCAAGTGTGATAGGAGGTTGTGTTTACCGATGGTGAGGAAACAGCTTCGCTCTGGATAGACCCCTCAGAATTCCATTGGTAGTATGACTATGTGTCTATGGAAGTCCGATATCAGGGTAGGTGTATTTGGTCTTAACATGAGACTTGCATCGCTAATACTTGCGACAACCGATATGCTTTAGTTTTGGTCGTCCAGGGCTTTAACCGGTTCTGTGTACGCCTATGCTGGGTATATTGAGAATCGTAGTGTATTGGGTGTGATGTCAAGACGGAAATATCACTCCAGTCATAGTGGAGATGATGTCACATAAGATACGGTACTAGTGCTCTTAAGTACTACAGTCATCGGGATATTATGACTAGGTCATGTATATCCGATAATAGAGACTAGTTACCAGACATCCGACATGTACTTCGTACGGGGCAGACACAGTTCCAGCCCCAGGCCTAGCACGTGACATTCGATATTGGATCGCAATACACAATACTACGTATACTACGCCTGACATAGATTATATATTCCAGTAAGAATATTTCTGGAGAATTGGGTAGGCACAGTGCTTTGCTAGAAGCCAACCATGTCTTGTAAATCGGTAAGCACGTGGTACGAGGTACGCACGTATTCGGATAATCCGATGACCATATTTACTTCCAACATATCCAGGGATCTCTTGGGTCGCTTCCAAAGATTCACCGATGACAGTTGATTTAATTAGAATTAATATGGGATTAATTAAGAGAGAGAATTAATCTGGGATTAATTAAGAGAGAGAAAATTAATTTGGGATTAATTGAGGTATTATTTAATCTGGGATTAAATGTGTTCGGAAGAGAGAGAACGCGATTAATTTGGAATTAATCGGTAAAATAAATTTAATAGTTAAATTTGATTTTTCTATTTTATTTATTCGTATGGGCTAAAATTAATATATCAGATATATTAATATGAATTAGATTTCATTACGAAATTAAAGTCGGACTTTAATACGAACGAACGAATTAATTTAGAATTAATTCGTAAACGACGTTCGTAATATATTTCCGAGGCATCGTTATTTAATAAAATTAGATTTAATTATTTAACGATGAAAGTTCGTTTAATCGGATTAAACGGATCCGAGCCGCGGCAAATGTTCGTAGAGATATTTTGAATTTTTAATTCAAAATGGTGGGGCCCACTTCACAAATGTCACACATGTGAAGTGGTGTTTGGAAAGTGGTTGGCATTTATGCCAAAACCACTTACTTTCCAACTACTTGGTTTAGGTGATACCAAATTACCCCAACTACATGGTTTTGGTGAAAAGGGTAAAAACCCTTAAACAACCCAAGCCCTCTCTCTTCACACTTAGAACACAACACAAAACCCTAATACAAAAGGTGTTTGGGCGTGAACTTGGAGCCACCATGGGCGTGAATCTCCTCTTCATTCTCTCTTTGATTTTGTGGCAAAATCAATCAAAGCTAGCACTTCACAAATCAACAAAGGTGATAGGGAAACAACTTCAAGAGTTGGAATCAACACTCAAAGTTGGAATCAACAAAGCAAGGATCTTGGAGATCTTAAACTCAAAGCTTGGAATCAACAAAGGAAGGCTCTTGGAGATCTTCTTCTCGAAATTTGTTTTAAAAGCTCAAATCCATTCAATGTAAGTAATTCCGTAACTTATAATGAATTTATGAACACCTTTTCTTGCTTATTAGATCCTTGGCATGTTCTAGGAACACTAACAAAACCCATTAATGAGCCTGGAATCTCAAATAAAAGCTTGGAGCTTGAAGAACACAAATGGAGCACAAAGAGGAGCTTGGCCCAATACTAAAGGAGGAAAAGCTTGAAGAATTTTTTTTTGTTTTATCGCATCGCAAATCCGATCATTGTAAGTATGATTCCGCCGTACTTCTTTATTGTATTCACATATTTTCATTGCTTGAATGATCTTGGGACTGTAGTAGAAACCCAACAGTTTGAATACAGTCCAACTATTTAATTAAAACAACAATTGAATATTAGTCCAACTAATTTATTATAATTAAATAATTAATGACGAAAAATGAAATGAGAGCGTATTGGCAAGTAGTTAAACGAAAATGGAAATTTAATACTCGCCTCCCACTATTTTTCGGTGAGTGTCTAACCCTCTATGGAGTACTCGGGAAACCTAGTTTCCTAGTGGGCTAGGATCCCATTAAAAGATACACAACCTTGACTTTTGCCAACAATGTATAAATTTTAACTAGGTAGATCTCTAAAATCAATTGGATCTGATCCAATTCCAAGATCTAGTAGGTGGACCTCCAAGTCCGATACATATATCCAATATATCCAATATATTGTCTAACCTTTTCCTCTGAATCAACTAAGCCTTGGCTTTGGCTCAACAAGCTTAATGAAACCAGTTAAGCGTGACTCATTGACAGTGGGAAAGCTTCGTAATCGAGGCCGATGAATAAGAAGTGACCTTGACTTTGGCCAATAAATCACAACTCGCCCAAGACGTACGATATGGAACAAAGCTTTCGTGATTCAAACACATTCGTGATGGACAAAGGTCTTGACTTTGGCCAACAAACCAATGCCAATCTTGGATCTTGAGAGAGAATCACTCAATGGAAGGAAAAATGCTTAATATAAAATGACGGTTTTTGTCACTATTTAGCAACCAATTTATTATCTTTAATTAGGTCTCATCATACACCCTTAAGCATGCATTCTAAAATCATAATAAGGCGCGATAAAATTAAAATGATATACGGATGGATATATAACAAATTGTTCCTAGAACAAATCTCACTTTTTCCTCTCTCCCGCTAGCACCATTCATACTTCTACCCAATTACATAATACTTCTAAAGAAACCTCATTACCATTGAGGGGAATTGGTGAGAAGAGAAATACAATGAGAAAAGAGGTAATAGGCTGGACACGCAGGTCCAATTTAATAAATTCTAAATTTATTACAACAATTTCCAAAATTTCCCTCACCCATCTAATATCCATCCGATATACATTATTCATACATACATCCAAGTATTCAAACAAAACATGTTATCAATCAATCTAATCCAATTAATTAATCTTTTATAAGTGACCATCCAATGTTCAAACAACGATTTGATTTGCGCGAGTCCAACTCGTTTAAGAATAAATACTCAAAGTACGTATTCTTGAATTATATTGAACTACAATTTTAAATCCAATTTAAATTATATTCAATACTAATTCATATTTAATTCCAAATTAAATAATTACACTTTCAATAGTGTCTTTAAAGACTTGGATTCCAAATCCAATCCATTTTGGTCTCAAAGGCCCAATTAGTATCCAATATTATTCAATTAAAGTCCAATAGGCTTTTAATTAATTCTTTAGGCATGGGCGTTGGCAATTATGGGTCAAACAGAAGATGCCAATGCCCAATTAGGAATCACCCTATGCCAAAAAATAAATTTAGGCCTATTAGGCCCAATTAAAATTTTAAAGGCCTAATTATCATATTTGGACTTTATGGAAATGGTTTTAGGCCCAATTGGATCCAACCAATTATCCTAAACCAAACTTGGCCCAACTAAGCCCATTAAGCCCAATTATAACAAATTAAATTAACTCATTATTCCAAATTACAAATTAATTAAATTCAAGTGTAATTACCATAATTAATTAATTAATCTAATGCTTCCAAAACACTAATTAATTCAATTAATCATGTCTAATTCCCAAATTCATGTCCAACACAAAATTTGGGCAAAATCAATCCATTCCAACATGCTTCATTCACGGAAATCATCATGAAATAATATTCAATTCAGATTTCAATCCAATTAAACCAACAATTAATATTCATTTCATGCAATTAACGTATCCAATTGTTAAATTTTCAAAAAATCACCATTAATACACATAGGGTAATAATCGGCCATATCCAAGGAATTAGGGATTTTTGATCTAATCAATTTTTTCTCAATTCCATCAATGCACAAATCCAATTCAACATTATACAAACATAACCCAACAATCAATTTTGGCATTTCATGCTCCAATCACAAAAATCCCAAATTAAAGTTTAGAACCATAGATTTTCAAATCAAACTTAGATCGATTTGATACCATTCTAATTGTTCATAGAACATGCCAAGATCGTCTAAACGTGATTTGTTTGTGAATAAAATCAAAAGAGTTACGGAAAATACCCACATTAATTGGATGAGTTCAAAACTTTTTATGCATTTCGGTGGATGCTCCAAGTCTTTCTTGAGTGTTTCCAACACTTGGGTCAGTTTCCCTATCACCTTGATTGACTCCTTTAAGTGTTAGCTTGGAATAAAAATTTCTCCCCAAGGTTCAAAGTTTGGGCCATGGTAGAGAAAATAGAGAGAAGAGTTTTGTGTTTTTGTTTTCTACAAACAATTACCGAAAGTCAAAAACAAAAAGGTGTAGATCCTTTTTCCAAAAATAAATACAAAGTGTGTTGTGTTAGTTACCATAATACACTCAACCACTTCCATCAATAAAAAGTGACAAATGATTGTAAGTTTGTGGGACCCACTTTAAATTCAAAATTCAAGTGGTTTCCTCCAACACACTTCGGGCTCGGTTTCGTTTAATCTGATTAAACAAATTTCCGTTGTGACGTAATTAAATCCAATTTAATTTAATAATAATGCCTCGCAAAATTATTACGAAAGTCGCTTACGAATTATTTCTAATTAATTCGTTCGCACGAATTAAAATCCAATTTTAATTCCGCATTGAAATCTAATTTCAATTAATATATCTAATATATTATTTTAACCCAATTAAATAAATTAAATAGTAAAATCTAATTTCACTATTAAATTTACTTTACCGATTAATTCTAAATTAATCGCGTTCTCTATTCTCGATGAATTTTATCCCAGATAAATTCTTGACACAATTAATCCCAAATTAATTCTTTCTCTTTTAATTAATCCAGATTAATTTATTGCTGTAGTTAATCCCAGATTAATTTTCTATCTCATAATTAATCCTAGATTAATTTTCTGTTCGAGTCAAATCTCAATGGTGAATCTTCGGGCAGCGACCCAAGAGATCACTGGATATGTTGGCAGTAAATACGGTCATCAGACTATCTGAATACGTGTGTACCCAGTACCACGTTCTTACCGATTTACAAGACATGGTTGGCTTCTAGCAAAGCACCGTGCCTACCCAATTCTTCAGAAATATTCAACGAGGAATATATAATCTTTGTCAGGCATAGTATACGTAGTATTGCGAATTACGATCCAGTATCAGATGTCGCATGCTGGGCCTGGGGCTGGAATTGTGTATGCCCCGTACGAAACATATATCAGATCTCTGGTAACTAGTCTCTATAATCGGATAATCATGACCTTGTCATTTATCCCAATAGCTGCAACATACAAGAGTACCAGTTCCGTATCCAGCGTGATCATCATCTCCATATGACTGAAGTGATATTTCCATCTTGACATCACATCCAATACACTATAATTTTTAGTATACCCAGAAGAGGCACACACAGAACCTGTTAAAGCCCCGGATGACCAAAACCAATGTATAGTGATTGTCGCAAGTATTAGCGATGCAAGTCTCAAGTTAAAACCAAATACACCTACCCTGATTCGGATTCCCATAGACACATAGTCATACTACCAATGGGATTCCGAGGGGTCTATCCAGAGCGAAGCTGTTTCCGTACCATCGGTAAACAGAACCTCATATTACACTTGCATGAATATCCAATACCCAAATATATGAGAACTATGCCATTATGCCTCCATGCTCACAAAGTGAAATACTAGCCTATTCCGCATTATCGATGTCTAGTCTCGATAATACTACGATTAGGAATATTTAATTATTAACCTTAGTGGATAATATTGTCTCATATCTTATTAATCTGGTCTAATCATATGGACTTTTTGTTGGATAATATGTCCCATAGCGTCCTATTTGCACAGATCATTGTGTTGTTGTTGCAAATTAACTATGTAATAAGGAAATTGCACTCTCATCATTTGTGATTAGATCACCATAGATATATAAATGAAGAGAGGGTC